>CM061146.1:13958868-14058868 GCA_030710495.1 Labroides dimidiatus
CTTTTCTTCATTCATCCCCAGAGAGCAGGGCTTCATGCCACGGTGAGCTGTGAGTCTTTCCAGCTGAAGGTCTGCTGTCCAGCTGTCCAGCTGTTCTGAGGGACACCTGGGGAACATTAAAGTGATTATGTTTCTTAAACTTCAGGCTTCAGAGCCTGAGCCATTTTTGCTGTTCATTTTATTATTATTATTATTATTATTATTATTATTATTATTATTATTATTATTATTATTATTATTATTATTATCTCAATTTAGGACCTAACTATAACTTAAAGAAAAAGAAAACCGAATATTGACACTTTCTGATGTTGCAGGCAAACAAAAACAGATCATAATCTTTTTTTAAAGGGTAACAAGCATTTTTTTTAATATATTGATCATTATTTAAATGTCATGACATAATAAAACAAGAAAATGGTAAAAAAAAAAAAAAAAAAAAAAAAAAAGATAGACAAATTCCAGCTTAATCCTAGTTTGAATTTAGTTTTTGAAGCTTATTTTAGGAGACCAGCAGCTTGTGCTGTTTTGTACGATGCTTATCAGTGGTTGAATAACAATTGAAGGTCCATGTAGGTAATTAATCAGTAAAGTATTCAGGGGTTAAATGAAGTCCTCAGACTTGCTGCTGAGGGATACCAGTGACGTCAGAGACCTTTATATAACTCTTCAGACTGTTTTGACATCAGTCGTCTTATCTGGGTCCAGAGGGGCCAAGAGAACATCAACACAGTAAACTTTAGTCTGAGGGTCAGTGCAGGGTTTGAGGCATAAAGACAGGGGCCCTGATGTCTTCATGAAGGTGCCTCATATCATAATGAATCTGTTGGAGCTGCTGTTGGTGAATCACTGATTAAACTCAGTAACAAAAAAAGACCATTAAATATAAACATTTCAGCAAACATTGATCGTTTTTAGTGTGGGAATGTATCGAGCACATGAACTTGACAGTTTGTCTTCTGAAAACTGGAACACCTGTAGAAGTAATCGTTCCTCCATTTGTAGCTGCTGTAAATTTTAACATTGCTAACGATTCTATAAAAACAGTAAACACAGCAACAGGTACATCATACTTATCATCATATTTTAAACATGGCTACTACCGCTAAAAACTGCTCTGAAAATATCACGAGACTTGCTGAAGTGATGAGGTCATCACGTAGAGATTTCCTAAGTGGTTCATGACACGCTGGAGAGATGGCCTCAATCATCAAGGTCTGCCAAAAAATCTACCCCCTGGCAGAGGGCTGGCCAATCAGAAAGAAAGGGGGTTTGTGGTGCAGGGAGCCTTAAAGAGACAGCAGCTAAAATAAGGAGTTTCAGGCAGAGGCTGCCCTAAAGTCCAGTTTGTGTACCAGAGACTGCTCCTCTTGACGGTCATTTTAAACAATAACGGGGGTGTCACAGGGCTGTGTTTGACCAAAACAACATGCGTGTGCTTAAAGTCTGGTTCATGTTGGAGTAGTGTGACCGTGGGCATACTGGCCAGTGGGGGAATGGCACTGCCGGGGGTGCGGGGGTTAATCCTGCTTGAGTATGGCTGGTAGTTTGGATGGCCAGCGTGACTGCACTCTTAAAACAGCAGTGTGAGAAAAACAGGGAATTTTGAGCTTTAAATCATGTAAAGCTCAAAAGTCCAGGGGTACCTGAGGGACAGTATACCCCCTCTCTAATCATCAGTATTAATATGTAAGGTCTCACTGTTCGGTTTTGGCCGTTTTGTTCCATTTTGATTCAGGTTTGGTCGGTAAAAGTGATGAATCTGATGAAAACCAAGACGGCTGCCACTGACTCAGCTGTGGTGCTCTTAAACAAACTAAACGGTACTTCAACTGGCTGGAATTGATGTAAATGTCCTGAGAAATATCAGTTTGAAACCTACAAAATTCTCTACTGATAATTTACATCTCTGTCCCAAATGATCCCCGCAACCCAAGCATGAAGATGGATGAGGACAGAACAAAACTTGTAAGTGATTATAAAATCACACTGGGACTCAGTTTCACGTTGCTACAAGGTTTGCCCATCCCAGCAGGAAGTCTCCAATTTTTCCTCTTCTAAAGCCAAAATCCACATCACCCTCAGTTTATTCAGAATCAGCCTCCATCCAGAGGAAACAGAACAGTCTGCCCCGTCCAGAGCTCCATCATGGACCAGCAGCTCATCACTCGCTGCTCCTCCAGTCCAGCCAAAACCTCTCAGAGACCTCTGCCACACTCTCACCCAGCCGACCTGTGAGCTCTGCTGTTGGTCTGCTTGTTTGTTTTGACAGCGCTGCTGATCCCCCATCCTTTCATCCCCACCATCAGCAGTGCTACATCTGCAGACGGTGACTACATGCTCTGTCTGCTCACACAAACCATCATCCCTCACCTCTTCCTCCTGACTTCACGTTTGGTTTGTCAGACTACTGACAGACATGTCTCCATCTCTGCTCCACATTTTGACCTGCATGACTTGATGCAGCTGAAGAATCTCTTTGTCTCTCCTTGTATGGAGCTGAAATCATGAGTGAACTCAGAGCTTCAGCCTTTCTGTAACATTTCTGCAAATGTAAAAAAGTCTAAACCAGGAGGTCTTTGGTGAGCCTGTGGAACATTTGTCTGGACCTTCACTTTTCCAGGTAGAGGCAATAATATGACGTGGACGTATACTCCATCACAGAAAAATGTGAGTATCAAGGCTTAAGCTGGGAGAAGCATGAGATGGAGATAGCAGATTTTCTCCTCACAGCCTGAAAACATTTCCCCTCATCCTTATCGTGATTCACGGGGATGTACGGGGAGTAAAGACAGCAGCAGACCTCATCTGACACAAAGAGATGTGGAGCAGAGAGGGGAGGGGGAGCTGCACTGTGACTAAATATTCCCTCCTGTGGGGGCTACGAGGTGTTAGAGCATCTCCAAGAATGTGATCCTCTGATAGAAAGTTCATCCCTCAGCTGTGGAATCTATGTTTGGGAACTTGATGAATCAGACGTGGACCTGTGTGGGTTACGTCAAACGATAAATTCTTCTCCTTTTACCTCACTGGACCACATGCTTAGTGATAATGATGATGGATTTAGTGGGCTCCTGTGTCTGTGTGTGTGTTCCACATTTTGTTCTGACCAATATGAAGAAAAACTGTCAGAATCCATAAAGCTGTTACACCATCTTCCATAATGGGGAACGCAAAGAGTGGGGCTGATCTGACCAAAATATGCAGAGGTTGATTCAGTCAGTAGAAAGTTTATTTCAGTCTTAAAAAAAGGAAAAAGAATTCTTTAAACTTAAAGCTCCTGTGAAACTAAAATGATTAATTTATACCTTCAAAGTGTAGTTTAGACCCTTCTGGTGCCTTTTAGATGATTATGGATTTTTCTGTCCCCAAAAATCATCGATGGCTTCCTGCGAAATGTCTCCTACAGTGACACTTGTCATAGCGTCTGTCACTGAATGTTCATTGTTTGTCTGAGTTACAGGTTTTTTGTTTGTTTTTTTTTCATTTCCTCAATTATCCCAGTTTTTTGTTGACCCTGTTGGGAACATGTTGCAGGCATCAGATTCAATATGAGAGAATATTTGAAAAAAAGTTTTAACCATAAATATCTAGTCTTTGTAGTATTTCATTGAATACACATTTGGAAATCACTTTATTCTATTTTTATTTACATTTCACACAATGTCCCAAATTAACTGGAACTGGGGTTGTAAAAAACAAACAAGACCATCAACAATGAAGAGTGACTGTTCCTCTATAGTTATTTGACCAATCATGGGGTAGCTTTACATTAAGAGATTCAATTGGAGCTGGAATGTTTTCCCACCTTTCACAGCAACATTTTTTAATGAGTGATAAACTTGACTGTCAAGAAACAATTCACAACTACACCACAGGGGGCACCAAATCATCATAAACTTTAAGTTCCTCACCAGAGCTTTAAATTATATTTTTCCATTTTAATGTCAAAAGTTTTATCACCTAGAATCCCGTGAGAGATCCGTCTGATTTCAGAACTTGTATCATACATTGTCAGAAGAAAGTTTTCTTTAAGGGACTAATTTATACTTTTCAGCACCCAATCAGAGTAATTGCTTTGAGATGACACCCACTGGGTTTTATGATGAACATTAGCTCAGGTCATGGTTCACACTTCCTTGCCTGTGGTTGTGGTTGTAGGTTGTTTCTGGAATGAAATTCCAGAAACTTATGAGAATTAAATCAATATTTTTTTATATTTTAGGGAAAAGAGGTTTTGTGATTAAACAGAAGCTTCTGGATTACTCATGTTACACTAAAACATCACATCTTTTGACGGTTTTCCTGAACTTTAGGACACTAGGAGTTATTTTCCTCAGCACACGTTCCCTCTCTCCACTTCAAGATGTCTCATTTGTAATGCAGTAGACTAAGCTCAGTGTACAGACGCTGACTGCAGAGCAGACTGCTGCAGCTGCTGAGTGCTGGAAATGTAAACCCGCCTAAACGTACAGGATTAGAGACAGTCCCCTCCAATGCACGCCTGGTGAGAAATCCACTCAAACAAACACACCCACTCTCTCAAGTGTTCAATAGATATCAGCTTTAATGTACGGACAGAAAATTATACAGTTGGAGAATGTAAAACACTCCTCGTCTTATGAAGGAAGAGTCAGATCAGGAAAGAAACGTGTAAAAGAGGAAGTGAAGCGGGGAGGTGGATGGATAGATGGATGCACAGAGGGGACGCTGGAACCACATGCGGAGATCTTTCTTCTTCTGATGCCTGAGGAAAGAAGAAAAACTGATTAGATACATGTGTACTATTTTTTTTATTATACTCGTCCATGGACTCACTCTAACCACTGAGTTGTTTCTGGTGTTCAGCCCTGAGGTCAGCCTGACAAAGATCTCCTCTGTTTAATCCCACACACAGCACTTGAACCTCATAAAGCCATGACAGAGTGCGCTCCCAGGCCCTAATTTGGTCATTGACACCTCATTGCTCTCATCACACACAGCATCATGGGAGGCAGGCTGCGGTCCATCCAACCCAAACAACAAGCAGCGAGAAAATGCCTGGAGATCCAGCTTCAATGTGGGATGTAGTGAAAGGGGTTTGCCCTGTGAGTTTACATTCCTGGACGTCGGTGATGAGTGAAACTGGGTTATGCTTGGGAACGGAGGTACAGACCTGCATTGA
Organism: Labroides dimidiatus; assembly: GCA_030710495.1. Lineage (NCBI taxonomy): Eukaryota > Metazoa > Chordata > Actinopteri > Labriformes > Labridae > Labroides > Labroides dimidiatus. The sequence goes on from CM061146.1 coordinate 13,964,033, forward strand.
GTGTTATCGCATGTTATTTCCTCTGAAAACAGCCTGACACACGTGGGAGAAGGTTAGAGCCAGAGACAAGTCTGGAGGTTTATAACCTTGAGCATACTTTAACACTGAGAGCAGCCACGCTGAGACAGATCTTTAAAAAAGTCTGGTTTTCAGGCTGGGTATTAACACTACATGACCTTTAAAGACAGTAAACTGAGTTGTAAATCACAGCGCTCAGAAATGATCTTTGTTATTTCACCTTCGCTCTGAGAAGAAGTCCTACTCGTCGATATACTCAAAGGGCTCAGGAGGCTCTGGTTCCTGCTCTTCCTCCTCGATCTTGGGACCATGAGCTGAGACGGGCTCCACCAGCTCCTCCTCCTCCTCACTGGTGTCTTTCATGATGATGATCCCACCAGTATGAAGCTGGTCAGAGACGAGAGAGAGAGAAAAAAACCCATTAGCACTGACCTGCTGATGCTCTGCAGGTATTTATGTTTGAAGTATGCTTGAAGTCAAAAGAACACGCTGCTCTGTGTTTGTTTATATCTCACTCTTCACTGTTGACCAGAGCTTGATGCTTATGTAACAGCTGAAGAGACAGTGAACTCAGCAGAGACAGAAGACTTCAGTCAGGCTGCTAGAGACGCAGCAAGTGAGGAAGGTAGAACTCTAAATAAACCCCAAACATTGGGAGCTTTTTTTTTAACTTCTGTTACAAAAAATGTGATGATGAAATGTGATGATTCGAGTTTCCTGGGATCACAGTTCTACGCTTGAAGTTCAAAGACTGAAACCTTAACGTAAATCAATCCACATCAAGCCTTTCAATAACACTCCTCACTCTGAGCAGATTTCAAGATGAGTCTGTGAGACCCTTTCTTCTTCCTAAACTCGTCCTTGACTTTAAAAACAAACTGGTAAACGTATAGCAGCACTGCAGATCTGGAGACTTTGGCTTTAATGGACGATACAAGTCTGCCGTACTCAAAATCAAACAATAGTTTCTCTCTATGGGGCAGCGGCTAGTGCTCACTGGGTGACTGCTTGTCATCCTGCTGTAAAACTGTCAAAGCCTGCAGCAGGCCGGCGGCTCTTTACAGGCCTGGCGAGAGTTTCTGGGCCTGGAGATGTTGAACGGAGGCCAAAAACAACCATCAGGCTGGATCCCGATGTGAATGGCTTACTATAAAGGAAAATATTCCTCAGAGAGATAACTGTTGATCATGAAATACCATTCAAATGTTTCTTTTTTTGAGAGAGAGAGAGATTTAAGCTACATTTAACCAGTAATCAGGAACCACGGTACACTCAGGTTCTGGTTCTGTCCAGCTGCATCATATTTGGTCGGTTCTGACAGGCGGAGGGAAAGGTTTGCTGTTGATTCTTCTGAATGAGGAAACATCAGGACAGCCATGTGCTGTCCTGATGTGTTGGAGCATCACTTTTTATTGCAGAAGGATTTGAAACCACTTAAAAAGTTAAAAAAAGTTTTTTCTTTAGCTGAGCCTGTAAAAAGCATCTTGAAGTTGATCTAATTCGAAGCAGAGTCACAGACAGACAGACGGCTGTGTGTTGTTACCGGTTTGAAGGGCTGGTAGCGGCAGGTCTCGGGCATATTGAGGACTTTGAGCTGAGCGGGCATCACGCGGGCTGGGTTCTCCAGGAGCTGGAAGTTTGGCTCTGCCTCTTTCTTCTTCTCTTTCTCCTTCTCTTCATCCTTCTTCTCCTTCTCACCCTCCTGAACCTCCTGAAACAGAGAGGCGGCATATTCTGCATCAGGTCTGCTGTGATTAAAATCGATCAATGAAACAGAAAGAAAAATGGGGGCGATAAAGGAGAAACATTTTTGCATTTCCACTCACCACTTCCATCTTCTCCTCCTCCTTTTCCTTCTTCTCCTTCTCCTTCTTCTTGGCCTTGGCTGTGATGGAGAGAACGGCGGTGGATACCTGCCGTGCAGAGAAAGAGAGGAGACATCCCGCGATTTGAGATAATAACACAAACGTTCCAGAAACATGATTTATAATGTATAAAACTTCAAAAAGTTCAGATCATTTGCTGACAGAATCTCAAATAATGGTGTTTTGCTTCGGTTCCTCAGCTCTCACCTTCTCCTTCTCCTTCTCTTTGGGGACCTCCAGAGCAGGCGGGTAGGCGAATGTGGAGGGCTTACAGTTTGAACGGTACTGCACCTTAGGCATCTGAACAGAAAGACAGAAGAAAAGACGTCTGTTAGATTCATTCACCTGGCCATGATCTACCTGTTGGATCTACATTAGCAGGAACAGACTTTAAACATCGACTGATGTTTTGTTTTTACATGTGATTAATGTTTTCCTGTCAAAACACTGTCGAAACAATAAATATGCTCTTACTGCAAGGTCACCAGATCCTCTACAACACTGATCTGAAGACAGCGGCAATAAAAAGTGCGCTCACAGGAAATTTTATCAGATGAAGTGGTAGAAGAAAAGAGGAGGCACTCACTCCTCACCTCTTTCTCCTTCACTTTTAACCTGCAGTGTTTGCTTGGTGTAAAAATGAGAAAGTGCTCCATCAAAAGCACAAAGACCACTATAAAAGAAGAGCTCCAGATGGAGCAGCAGCAGGTGCTTTCTATTTAACGCGAGCCTTCAGATTAACAGTGTGCTAAAGCAAAGTGACAGAATAATCTGTAGTGAGAGAGCACACGAAATATGACGAGGGAGACCTTCAAATTATTTAACCGCCTCATAACTCAGGTGTGAAAGTGAAGCGACTTCTTTTCTCCTCTACTCAGCTAGCCTGATAAAAGGAAGAGATATTCTTGACCAAACAATGAGAGACAAAGACTGAATGTTAAACAGTAAAACAGGTGTCAACAAGCTCCGGCTATAAAGTACATGAACAGGCGGGGACAGCAGGCTTTAACAGACTCTGTGATGCATTCAGTCTATTATTAGGGAGCTTTTCACCGATCGTATTCTCCTGAGCCGTTTTAAAACTGATGAGGCACAGTACACAGAAGTGTGTCGATGTCCCTGATGCCCGTGCAGCTGATGTGGATTACCATGAGATGCTAAAATCCATCTAATATCTGTTTAAGACTCCAATATGTCACAGCGAGCTCTTGGCATGAGTGTGTGAGTGGGTTCAGAGAGTATTTATCCAGGACGGCCTCGTTGTTCACGGGCTGCTGGTGTCCGCTGTCAATGAAGAAAGATGCTGACAATGTTCCACCACACATGCAGTTAGAAATAACTGCATAGCAACCACATTTTTACTCAGCAACACCATACCTTGAGGTCCTTGTTGAGGCCGATTATGGCAGTTGGTGTAAAGGCCAGCGACAGGAAGTGTGAGAGGGGGAACCAGAACCAGAACTGTGTGAAGACCAGCAAGCCCACCATGGATGGCATGTGTGTGTGACCCGTCCTGGACTGCAGGGAGATGGTCACGTTACGTCCACCTGAGCAACAGAGGGCAGAGGAAGCAGAGAGGGATTCAAACACACATAAGACCTGAAAGAACCATGTATTGTTCGGCGTTTTCCTTTGTGTGTGCGAGTGTGTTATGTGGGTTTTATTGGAAAAACAGGTCAGCTCGGTTCAGAAATGGAAGATGAGGGAGTGGGAGGTTAATGAGGTCACCGACCAGGATGGTCACCACCCGTTAAAGGCTGCCTTTTAGCGTCAACTTGTCTGATCTTTTGAAACCAGGGAAAATTTTTCAACAAAGAGACGAAATGGTGAGTCAGCTCAACCCAGGAACCCATTGTCTGAAACATCCTGGATTTAAAACTCAAAATCAAACAGCGTTCATTAATATGAGAGGTAAGTCATGACATTAGATTCATCAGTGTCCCAAAAATAAGATATTTTTCCTGATTTACTTTCCTAAAATTAACATCTACACAGAGCTAGTTTTGATTAATTTCCCCAAACTATTTTATAAGAGGGGTCAACCCTCTGATGATGAATTTGGAAGATGTAAGTAGTATTGGATTGTCTGATACCCACTGATGATGTGTTTTCTGTTCCACTAGCATAAATTTCCTCCAGCTGTTTAAGTGGAAACTGCAGCAAGAAAAAACCTTCTATATCTATATTTTATAATCGTACAAGGCGTTTCATACTGGGTGAGGATCTAAAGGTTGAACAACAAAATGTGACCTTGTAATGTTCCAAAAATTAAGACTTTTCTTTCTTTAAACTATACTTAAAGGTTCTGTGAAGACTATCTGGAAAAGCTCATGTAATTTCAGGATAAAGACGCCGTTTCCCATGAGCACCATCACCCACTGTTGCAAGGATGGGACACTTACCAAGACATGCATTTGTTAAGGAAGCAAATGAATCCTTTTGAACACTACTTTCTTTATCCGAGGCAGGATACAAAGAGACATGGTAATGTATTTATTTGTAGTTTGAAATATGACAAGTAAACATTAACTCAGTTTGTTTTGTAGTTTAGTGTCCTGGCTATATTTGGTCCGAACGTAGACACTAAGAAGTTGAATTATTATCATTAATATAGAAATTTCTGGCGCTGATAATTTTATTTTCAGGCACAGATTATGCTCTTTTCTACGGTGGCTCATTATGAAAATGTCTGCATTGCTCAGGTCAGTATCAGTTCATCTGTCAAGCTGACCTAAAAGAAAGTGATGAACAGAGGTTGAGCTTTCTCCCTGCAGCCTCACTAAAAAGAAAAAAACCCTCCTTGATGTCTTGGACAAACAGTAGGGAGTGTTGACAGATGGGAGGACACACAGATACAGGGAGGAGGAAGAACAGACAGGAGGCAAACAAGCCTCCTCTGACATTTTTACTGGACTGAATAGAAAAACTGTCTTTTGATCAGTGGCTGGATCGCAGGGTGTAGCCCTTCAATCTCAAATGGAGACAATACCAGAAACAGTCATTGTTTCAGAGGTGATTTAGTAGCTTTATCTTGACATCTGAACCTGTGCTGAAACCACTCCAGAGCCACTGACTGAACAGTTGCCAGGATGAGTCGCGAGGTCCGCTCACAGCACGGTGACTCGATACTTAAAACTCTCTTTTGCCAACTTCTGGCCAAGTCTGGCGTTTGTGTGAGAAAGGCCCGAGTTATAGAGTTATAGAGTGATTGTTTAATGGTTACATGACAGATAATAGAGTAAAACTGCTCACTGCCTCACTGAATCCAGCAGAAAGAGCATGTGTCGTTACATAAGGAGAGAGAGAGAGAGAGCTAATTGGAGTTAATCAATGGATTATATCAATTATTGAGGAGAAAGTCTGTTAAATGCAGCCTGAACATGAAGCACTGAGACAGAGAGAGTGTGAGAGAACAAACAGAGACGGATATTTCCTGTGTAATGACCACCAGTGATCATGAACTCCAGCTCTAATCGCTTCCGCCTGTCAAATTAAATGCAATTACCCAATATCCCATGCACCTCCAAAACGCCTAGCGCTCAGGAAAAAGCAGGAAAACATTCATAACAGCCGAGCTTAAACACATTTGACAGTCGAATAGCGGGGGCGTGTTTCCTGCCTGTATGTTTTAAAACAGGAAGCCACAGACTGTACGCTACTAAAAATCAAGTTATGCATTAAGGGCTGGATTTCAAGGAGGAGGGGTGTCTGCTGGATGAAAAAGTTACACTGGTGGTGTCTGGATGGTCTCACTGATGGTCATCATGGCATGTCTGGTGTGTTTGTGGCTGGTAATATGCCTGATCTGATAAATGATCGAGGTCAGACATGTCTGCTCAGAACAAAAAAAAGTGCATCAAGGAGAAAGTTAATGCGTAGACGAGGCCGTTCAATGACTTCAAAGTGAGAAAGGCTTTTCTATGTATAAATTGCAACACCTGGTTGTGTATTTATACAGCAGAGTGTAAACAGAGCTGCTTTCTCTCAGGCTCAACATAAAGGGTTTTATACCAGTGCAAGAAACCTGGTTCCTGCTCATGCCTGCATTGAGGGTTTTGTATATGTGTGTATGTGGGAGTGTGTTCTGCAGATTTCTGCGTGATGGTGTGCAGCTCTCAAGGACCTCACTCACACACAAAGAAAAACACACTTGTATCCACAAACAGTCGCACAGACACACAAACACAGAGGCTATCAGACGAACAGCAATCACCAGGGGGAGACCGACGGGCCATGTGGCTCAGAGGTAGCATGGGCAGGCGCTAATGCACCTTAGCATGATCTGTTCCAGAGACAAAGTGCATGGGTGGTCAAGCCAAGAGGGTGCTCTGTGTTTGCTTGAGTGCTAAGAAATGCTAATTAAGACACAATCACACCAAACCACAACTAAAATTACATTACAGCGGTCAACTTGTTTCAGAACCTGGGTCTACTCCTTTCCCTCACAAGAAATTAAACAACAGGGGGAGGCAGGAGCAGTTACCAGCTAATACCTGGACAGTTTAGCTAGTTTTCAGGTAAATGCGTACCACATTTGAGGACTCACCTGCATCAAGAATTCCCTGGGCCAGGATGGCGCCAAACTTGGCCATAACATCATCGTGCTTGTCGTTAATCACCTTGGCGTAAAGCTGCCTGAACTGGTTCACCTACAGCAGCAGGTACAGAAAAACGTGTTAATGTCTTCAAAATGACAGCTTTCATGATACCAGTGACAAATTAAACTGTTTGTTTGAAAATATGAGAGTTAGGATATTTAGCTGGGAACCTGCTTCATAAAAAAGATTTACCTGCACAGCTTTGAGTCTCATATAAACATTAAAAAGGGAACATTTCTGTCATGATTTTACTGAATATGGGATGTACAGTTACATGTTTTCCCCTGAAGCATGTGCTCATTACACATTTGAGCCTGACTATCACACACTATTATGCAATTTGTCAAACTCTCACTTTAACAGCACAGTTCATGGAGCCACATCAGCACAGCCACAGCCCTGATGATGGCTTTGTAGGAGTCTAAACATTACCAGCGTATCTAACACTCTGAGTAAACACTGCTGGGTACTTTTCAGCCAATTTGGCCCAATTTACCACAGACGTCTGCCTTCAGCTGTGAGGCAGATTTGGAAGTTAAGGAGTCTGATGCTTTGAAATAAACAATTGTAGACGTAAAACCGTCTCGCATTCCACTATTTGGGGAAAAAAAAAAAAAAAAAACTCTTGCACAACCTTCATACCAACCTGAGCTTTATGAACTGTTGCTGAGCAGATGAGGAGTCTGTTAAAATGTGTCTGGCTGATCTTCACCTAGAAGTATGAAGTGCTCTGGCTGCATGTAGGTCTGTCTAGATTATTCAATCCCCTGTCTTCCACACCGCACATCTCTAACCCTCTGCATTCACAATTCAGACGCCTTCGTTCTGGTCAAATCTATCGCCTCTTTTCTTACAAGCTTTGATCTCAGGTTTGAAGAGTCCCTGAAGCATGTTTCTATTTCACAGATCGTCAGCACTCACTTAAATGGAACAGCGTGTTTGTGCTACACATGATACATTTTGCACTTACCTTGGGACAGGTGACCTCAGACTGCTGGATCATGATGAGGGCAGAGGCGATGAGGGCGCCCTGTCTCACGTAATTCACTGGATCGTTGGTCATGGGCTCCAGCAGATTGATGGCCTCCTGTGAAGGCGGGACAGTCGGCAGTCTTGATTAAACTTGGGAACACTTGAAGTCATTTGTTGGAAATCAGTTTGCACAAACCTTATGGGTCTTTTAAGTTATCAACTTTCGTGTCTGCTGTCAAAAGAAGGTTGTTCTGATACTTTGTCTTCAGCCAATAATATTCTCTTCTAAACCTCACTAAAGAGGGAATAAAAACCAGTCTTGATTCTGCTAGCGTGGTGGTGAAATCTGCACTTTCTACAGCAGTGTCAGATAAAAGCAAACTTTTCGAGTTTTCCTCTCCAAACACATTTTCTATTTTGTCGTCAGCGTTAGTTCACCAAGGATATTTTCATTTGGAGAATTACAGGAAGACGGATTATCAGCAGAGGCAACCAGACCGCACAAATTAATGACATTAGTGTCATCTATATCTGGTTGCCGTGGACAACTGTGTAACAGTTATGACAGGTCCTGCCTTCTTCAGCCTCCTCTCATGGAGGGAAATGATATGAACATAAAAAATGCCTTTGAGTCTTTCATTTCTCTCTCCTCTGTTCTCAGCTAAGCAGTAATGGCTGTAACCTGCACCAGAAAGCTCAGAGGGAGGCTTCAGCTCCGTTTGAGAAAGAGAAACAAACTAAGATGATGATGAGTGGGGCTAAAATAAACCATGTTTCATCAGCGTGCTCGGCCCAGCTGGCTGAGACGGACGTATACTGGGATGAGAAGTCGGAGTGTAAAGCTAACACAAGCCGACCACATCCTGTTCCTGATAGGCTGTCCGGGAGTTTAATTGAGGGTATTTACTGTCAGGCCCAATCAGCAGTGCAGGTCGACACACAAAGAGGCTGTTTAAGATCCTCTTAATCCACGTACGGTGGTTTACCTTCAAACACGTACCTCAGCACGAGATTTCAGCTTCAATTCAGCGCTGTTAAAAACTGCCAAGTGGCTTGTGTAAATAAAATCAAACAGGGCACAAAACACTTCACCACAGCAGAATTTCCATGTTTCATGGTGGAATAGTTCTTGTGAGTCCAGTATTTGGTGAACAAGGGTTCTATTAAACTCACAAAACAAGCAAACTGTGTTTTACTTTTTCAATGCAACAAAAATCCTTCACTTCATCTGAGCTTTTAAAAGGAAGCACTCACCTTGTTGCCTGTCCCTGCACAGCAGATACCCAGAGCCATGGCAGCCCCACAACGCACATGAGGGTTGTAGCTCTCTGACAAAAGGGACACCACACTGGGGCACTGCTCAGGGGTCCTGAAGACAGAGAGGAGAAAAAAATGAATAGAGAATTAAATGAGTTAAAGCCAATCTTAAAATCCTTTAAGATTTATAAAATTGTTTCATTAAACCAGTGATAAAATCTTAATGTTCTGATTTGATGCAGAGAGGTACAGAAAATACAACCATTTGGGCTAAATCTCCTTCCAACAGTCAAGCTTATAAGTCAAGAAAATGACGTCTTAATGAGTAGATTTTCTGTTTAGTCCTGTGTTGATGGCAGGTAGTTCTCAAAAAATAATCTCATCTTGACTGTTTGGAATGACAGGCTAACTCAAACTCTGTCAACCTCTCAGAAACAAACTTATTATTCCCTTATAACTTACTTATTACTGGTTTTAGAGATTTCAATCCAACAGTCTTTGGTCAAGGATGAGCAACTTATCTTTTATGACTGAGACATAAACTCTCACTTCTGCATTTGGACTCAAGTGTTACACATACACACTTTTCAACTTTCTTTGCCCTGTGTGCCAAATGGCAAATATTTACCCAAGGAGCCCAAAAATACCCACGACATTTTCATTTGACTGATTAATGTACTGTATGACCATATGTGCACATCACATTTTTTATGATGTGACAGGAGGCTGATACAGCTGCAACCTAATAACTCTGTCTGCAGGTGCCTGGCTATAGCCTGGGAAGTAATGCGCACATTGAAGGGCAGCGAAGAAGCATTCTGAGATGGGATACAGCATTTATATTGTATACAGATCTTATTTACCTGCTTCCTGTCTGTTACAGCCAGTCACAACACTCCATAATCAAATTAACCTGGACTATACCAGGATCAAGTCAAGACTGCATGGCTTTTACAGCTCACATGTAAACTACTTGGAAAAAAACCAAAACATGTTAGCATCACTGCCACATTTTGAAAAAGCTTCGAGAGCTTCATGCGCCTCTCTTTCCCTAAATTGTTTTTTTTAGATGTATTCATAATCTTGCCCCACAGTGAATGGAAACTAACATACAGAAACGTAGCTCAACATTTGGAGAGGCAGCCTTCTCTGCTAAAGGAAGTTAACTCTGGAATTCATCACCAACTGAAATCAAACCAATGACAGATTTAAAATCCTTCACTACAAAGGTCAAGTGCAGGTTCAGAGCAAACCAGAGCTGTTATCATTCTTTGTCTGTCTTTTTCTTTTTACTTCCCGTTTGAACTGGTTTACAGAATTTGTTGCTTTTCATGTTGCTATGTTTTTTTATTGTACCGTTACTCTGTAAACTCTTGTGTAATTTAATGCTGTTAAATACATTTTATGAACCGTTTATCCAAAGGCCCAACTAGGGACAAGTGTTAGAAACTAGCAATTGCTAGAAATTCCCTTTACAGTAGATCAGATTCATGCTATGTAATGGAACCATATTAAACTGCATCATACCTGTAAAATAAATAATTTCAAGCTCAAATTCAAATAATTCAAAGTCTTAAAGGTAAAATAACTACTCATTCCATATCAGGTCAGAAATGATTAAATCAAAAATTAAGAGCTGCAATCTGAGACAAGCACTCCATGTGGTTTCAGCAGAACTCAGCTCACTACTAAAAAGACAGATTCAAGATGTCATGAAGGATGAAACTTTTTATAATACGATCCACACATAGTGTCCTAGGACAACAGTTTATACAAGGACGAAAAACAGGACGAAGAACAGAGCAGGACAGAAAAAGGGAGCGAGAATGCTTCTTTCTTTTCTGGGAGAGTTTAAGGATTCATTACTGGCTGCATTTCTCACATTTTCTTATGGAGGGAAGAATCACTTATCATCCTCCTGAAACTCATGAGATACTTGTTTCTACACATTTGATGTACCAATGGGGGCTGTAGGGGACTGCTTTTTAAAAGAAAAAGAAGTCAACTCGAAATTTCAAACCTTAACATTCAACTTAATTATTAAAGGCAGTTTCAATGAGATGCGAGAACAACAAAAACAACAGAGAACTGTACCAGATGGACGGTTTCAACCTATATACCATCATTTCAACCTCCCACCTCTGCTGGCTTTGTATGAAGAACAGAAAGTGACAAATATAAACAGTGGGACAGCTACATTAAAGGAAATTACCTCCCAGAACCACTGGCATGTTGCCAACTTGAAGACATTTGTCTGTTTTGTTTTTTTTTTCTTAAACGGAGCCTGACTCACGGGCGAGACGGAGAGAAGGGAGGGGAAAAGCGAGAGCTGAACAAGACTGGAAAGAGTGCAAGACTGAGCAGGGGGCAGCAGATGGGAGTGGGAGAGAGGCAGAGGAGCAACAAGAGCAGAAAGTTTTAAACCTGTGATCGGGGTATGTGATGCGAAGCAAAACTGGGGGTTCCTCCAACACGTGGAAGCAAAACAAGTTCCACATAATGGACTGCTTCAGCCAGAGACAGATTTAGGTTTTACTGCTGAGGGAAGGCTTTCTCTGTCACTTCTTTTTTTTTTGGTAGTGAGGAAATATAAAGATAGAGAGAGGGGAGTTTTAAAAGTGATCTAAAAAACTATGGAGCTTTGCGAAGTTTTAAAAACATCAGGATTTAAGCTGCACCGTTCCTCCAGCACGACACACTGCTTCAGTGTTTATGGAAGTTGAGACGTGGCGGCTTGGAAAAATACTTTTTAGGGTTGAAACTCAAGGAATTTTAAATACTTAGCAGACAGTGCGTTCTGGAGCAGGTAAGAAACTTTAAACATTTTGTTTCATGACTGACTCTTTTACTAAGTGAACTTCACAGTGCTGTTCTTTTTTGTTGGGTTAAAAACACTGGAAAAAGTCAAGTAAATCAGGTTTCTCTGATCTCACTGAGGTTATTTCTTAATGAAACCGTCAGACTGTGTTTGTATATGCAAAAACAATCTTAAAAAATGTGTGTGTGACTTGAAAGTTTACTTCTTTAAATGAAAAAAAGTCCAAGATTATCCATCATGTAAGGTTGTAGAAGCTTATTAAAACATGTACAAGAACAATACGTTTCTCTGCTGATACTGAGGGAACGATTATAGCCACCAAAAAAAAAGTGACCCACTATTTTTGTTACTATAAACATCTTTTTATTTTGCCATCAGTTGGACTAACTGGAGCCAGCGGATAACCGATCCGCTTGTTCTTTTCAGAGGTTTTATTGGATGTCAAGAGGATCCATTCCCTGGGAAAGCGAGGACCTCTCCTAACATCTTACTGTGGAAATACTCATGTTGGGATTATTACCAGCATTGGCATTTTGAGCGTTGGACCCATTTTTTTTGTCAACCCAGAGCAGTAGATCGTCTTTCTTTTGGCTCTCGTGATTTACAAGCCGCACTAAGGACGATGCATCCTGTGCACTGATCAATCCTGCCCTGCGTCCTTTCCTGTGGGACTCAGTGACCATGCTGACCGAGTGTCCATCACCAGAAAGATCAGAGCCACGACCCTCGCTACGGCCTGCTGTAAGCTCTGCAGCACCATGTTTCTCCAGGCCAACAGCTCACAGTCAGGAGAAACGCCTCAGGCTCAGCTGAGATGGGCTGCCCTGCTTATCGTCATGGTTATCATCCCAACCATTGGAGGAAACATCCTGGTCATTCTGGCTGTGTCCCTGGAAAGGAAGCTGCAGAACGCCACAAACTACTTTCTGATGTCACTTGCTGTGGCTGATCTATTGGTGGGACTCCTAGTGATGCCCATTGCCCTCGTCACTATCCTCTACAGTAAGTTCAGCGAGTGGACTTGTGTTTGGAGAACTGAGTCTGTTTTATCTCTGAAACAAGTCTGTGCAACAAAAGAAATGAATACTTCTGTCTACTGGAAAAAGTGCTTGACACTGAGATCTATAAATCATAATAAATACGTACTTACAAATGGCTGGGAAAAAATATTTTAAGAGTGTAAGAGCATGTGGGAGTATAACAAGCAAAACAATTCTACATTTAGTTTCCTCGTGTTATTAAGACAAAGGATCAGCCTCTGTAATCTTCAGAGAAAAACAAAGTGACAGGTAGGACAGAAAGATAAAATTAGTTGGTAAACAAAACCAGATAAAAATCTCTATTACATTTAAACAAATTATTCAAGATGGAGTTTAACATGATGATTGACAATAAACATCCTACTTCCTCTGGCATGGCTGCTGTAGCAGACGCACAGCACGTCCTGATTGTCTTATTTAGGGGCTCATTATCAATTGGCATAATTGCAAACAAAGCAGCTGTTATTTAAGTCTGGCCTAAGTGGAGATGTTTAATGTAGCTGCATATCGTCTATATTTGATAAAAAAAAATATATATTCTTTATCTTGAAACAGTTTACTTTAATGGCAAATAAAACAGATACTCTGTCCGCAAACATAATGGTTGTGTGTAGCATAAGACTCCCTGCAGCATTTTTTCTCTTAAAACTTCAGGTTTTGCAATGAAGGAGCGACCAGGTAGCAGACTGAACTTTACAAAACTAGTCCTGTATACAACTGAGCTTACAACAAAGTGACAGCAGGGGAAGCAGAGTGATGTGATGAAAGCCATGGGCAGAGTGAGGCAGGAAGACGACTCTCGTCTGTTGCTGCCCCAACACTCAAGCTCAGGGGCTGAATGTCAATAAATTTGTCACAACTACTATTAATACGTAAATCAGACCTTCACACACATAAACACAACCTCCTCTGCTGCTATCCAGGCAGAAGGCAGAACCAATGCTACACGGTTGATTAAATTAGACACACTTTAATGTGTGAACAGCTTTCCTCAAAAGGAAAGATTATATCAGGGGGATGTCTGAATCAAGTGTAATCTTTAGAGGAATATCAAAAGACTATGGACTCTCTACATCAAACCTAAAAAAAGCAAGACGGGAACTGTGTTACAAATACATCTGTGAGAACTGCCAGTTATTTTCCACATCTGTCTGACAGATGAATTCAAAGAAAGGAGAGAAAAGCTACAAATATGCAAAAAAAAGCCTGCTTGTTTAAAAGTATGAGCTGTGTAAATACAAAAATGTGTTGTAAACTTAAAATACAGTAGTGCGTGACAAAGACTGTTTATGAGAGCCAGATGACTTTGGTATCACTTCCTAAAGTGATCTCTGCAGAGTGAATTCAAAAGGTATTTACTCCACCTTTTCTTTCTTTTATTCTTCCTCAAAATGCAGGTCATAAGCTTTTATAGTCCAATGAAAATGATTTTGGCCCCTAATGATGAAAAACAGAAGAAAACTATCTAAAAGGAATAAGGACACAGTAGTCTGCTGAAAAATAAAGAACTTTTCCAGATGTTTCTTTAAAAACAAAAACACAAAATGTTCACCATTTAACCTGTTCTTTGAAGTTTCTGTTACTTTCTACAATGAAATAATTCATTATTTTATTCACCAATACTAATGCTGAAAAACCTAATTTAAAAAAATGAGAAATGTTTTGAACATTCCTCAACAGAAACACAACAATGCATTGAAATGAAAACCCCAAGCATCTAAAACCAGATAAATTTAGTGATTTGCCTCCATAAATCGTCTCACTCAGAAATTTAAATAATATTTTCAAGTAAACCATAAGAACCGAGGCTGGACGTTAACCAGGAAGTTAACCTGATGATAAAGGGAAGAGCAGAAATCCTCAAATACACTTTGTAACTTCCATTCTTTGTCAGTTTTTTCAGCTCTACTAAAGATATAAGTTCAGAATGAATTTGTCTACAATATTTTTTGTAATTTTGTATTCAACACATGACAATAAAACTGATACTTCTTCTATCACAGAAAATGTGGAACTTGAAAGTCAAATACACTTTGACACTCTTAAAAAGCTTTCAAAAGTTACTTGTTAATTCTGTTGAGGTTTCCTCCAAAAGATCCTTTCCAGCCGCACTGTTTATTGAACCTGGCCTGGGACTCCATAAAATGGTACAAAGAGTCTACGCTGGGAGAGAATTAAGAACTGGTATTTGTCAACGAATAAGTCTTCCAGAAGGAACCTCAAAGTAAACTATGACTCAAAATTTCCCTCAAGTATGACAAGAAATTTGTGCAAGGAAAAGAAATAAAGACTTAACTAAAGTAAACCATGTAAAAGAATGTCCACTGAGTTGATGGGCAACAGGACAAAAGCCAGAACAATTTCTTGCCATTGTTTTAACTTTGAAGTAAATATAAACACGAACACAGGAGAGAATAGTCTCCAGCACATCTTTATGAAGGTGAAGACGAAGCTCCATTCAGTGAATCCAACATTTTCAGCAAGGCCATCCTCTGAGGAAGAAAAAAATCCCAATGTTTTGCACGAGTGCAACTTCTAATCCTCACTGTTGTGTGCCATGTACAGTATCTTCAGCATGCAAGATGAAATTCTTTGTTAGAATGTTTCTGTTTTTTCAATGAGTACGAGACAAAGGACAACAAGCGATCATAACTGAACTCATTTCTTTCTGTTCTTTAGACTCCAACTGGCCTCTTCCCGAGTCCCTGTGCCCCATCTGGCTGTTTCTCGATGTACTGTTTTCTACCGCATCCATCATGCACCTGTGTGCCATTTCACTGGATCGCTATATTGCAATCAAGAAGCCAATCCAGCACAGCCAGTACAAATCCAGAGCAAAAGCAATGCTAAAAATTGCACTGGTGTGGATCATATCTATTGGTAAGCAATAAGATTCATTCATTCAACTTCTATCGTTTACCCTGTTCAGGGTCAAGGGTGGCTGGCAAGTGGGGTAGACCTTGGACTGGTTGCCAGTCGTGAGCAATATGATCTCAGACTTTATCGAGCTCTCCAGTTATTTTTCAGAACTCAGACAGAATGCCTGCTACAGTGTCATTGGAAAGAAGAAGAGCATGTTACAGGGATGAGACGGTAAAATCAAACTTGAAGACTATCATTCAGTAAAATTAAAGGTGTCACTTAGATTTCTTAAGAGGACACTGCAGCAAGTATTCTTAAGACTGGAGTTTATCCAGGCGCAGGTTGTACCACTTCTTTTTCCAGTAAGGGGCATGGTTCCAACTCCAAACACAGACTGTTGCCTGATGACAAAACATAGTCGCCTCTTAGCTAATCTAGAAACCTCATAGTTAAGACGTTCAACAGCAAGAGCTCCAATAGGATGAGGTTATTTTGTTTAACTCCAGTGTATAAAAAAGTGTCCAGCAGTCAGACCATTAAAGGTACAGTCTGTTTGTCTGATGCACTTGCTTTCATTGGAACTTTGTTTCATTATCAAAGGTAAAAGGTTGTTCACAAAGAGGAGGGCAGCACTTAACCCTGCTGAAAGCAGAACAGATTCTAATCTAAATGTACACTGGTGCTCAGTTTAAGAGGGTTCGAGGCAGGCCAAAGATGAAGAGGAAATGCTGTTTAGATTTTGTTCTTACAGTATTGTCTTTCCTTTGACAGCGCATGAAGGCTACTGTAGCTGGAGTTAAAAAATTTTCACCTGTTAAGAGCTTATTGGTAGTTTGCATTGGAATTCCTAACACCACCTGTTTGTGTCATTTTCAGGTATTGCAATCCCGATCCCCATTAAAGGTCTTAGATACCAGCATCTTCCCAACAACAACATCACCTTTAACAGCAACCACACGTGCCTGCTGAAAACTGACACCTTCAGGGAGTTCATCATGTTTGGCTCCTTGGTTGCATTCTTCATCCCTCTCACCATCATGATGATCATCTACCTGCTTACTGTTCAGGTGTTGCGCAAAAAGGTTTATTTGCTCAAGTCAAAGGTGGCACAGCGCTTTAACTACCCGACAGTCTCCACTGTTTTTAAAAGGGAACAGGGTTTCACCGCAGCTGAAGCTGGACAACTGAATACGCTGGATAATGGACTTTCGTGGATGCGAGAAAAAACGATTACAGGAACATTAAACTCTCCGACAGGAGATGACATATCGTTTCGGAGAATGTCAACTATGGGCAAGAAGTCGATGCAGACTCTAAGCAATGAGCAGCGCGCCTCAAAGGTGCTGGGCATCGTCTTCCTCCTGTTTGTAGTCATGTGGTGCCCTTTCTTCATTACCAACATCACATCTGTGCTTTGCACCAGCTGTGATTCTCATCTGATCTCCCGCCTCATGGAGATCTTTGTTTGGGTGGGTTATGTGTCATCAGGTATTAACCCACTGGTATACACCCTGTTCAACAAAACTTTCAGGGAGGCATTCACACGATACATCACCTGTAATTACAAGACCTGTGCTAGTTACAAGCCGGCGAGGCTCCCAGGGGCCTTGAACACAGATGGGACCCTTACAAGGATTTCAATCGGATCTTCCATGGCAGAAAACTCTAAACTGTTTATGAAGCGGGGGATGAAGAATGGCATTGGATCAGTAAGCTGCCAAAGTCCTCTGAGGTGCCGACAAATGCCTGTACAACCACCCGGTGGTGTCGTGTTAGACACAATGCTCCTGACTGAGAACAACACTGAGAAGCACGAGGAACATATTAGCAGTGTGTAGAGGTGACAGATGAATGAATCAAGGAAAAAAGATTTCAGTGCAACATATGATCATTTTTTGAGATGAACAAAAAACTATTTTTTAGCTCATCCATGAAAACACCATATTACCGTTGATAATACCACTGACTGAAAGTTGATATGTTTGTGCCATAAAACAAGGATGACAGGAAACAATGATAACCTGAAAACTCTGAATGCAGTCAAGATTATTTTCTTATGGTTGGAAATTCTGAAAATACCGTCATCAGCCTCAGTCTATCAGCTTTGTTTTTGAAAGACAAATCCGACCCTTCAAAACTCTCCTGCAGCAGAGACAAAATGTGTTGCACTCTTGACACAGGACTTCTTGTGTATGCTGGATCTTTGGAAGCACTCTTGTACATGATCTACAGCTTGATGTTTTAATATGTTTAAAGTTTTGGATCAACATATTGTATATAAGAAAGAACAAATTCAGTTTATATTGAGATTTAAATATGTTCAATAAAATGTTTTCTGTGTTGCTGAACAAAAAGAAGACTGTTGCAGTGTTGTCTCAACTTTTTCTGCTTTTTTTCTATTTTTTTGCATTCTCACTGGCACGGTATTAAAAGAAAATTGAATTAAAGAAAATAGTGGGTTTTACAAGCAAGGCAGGATAAATGAGATCTGGATAGGGCTCAATAATCTTGGTATGTGGGTTTGGACTGTGTCAGCGTTTTATTGTTGTCTAGAGTGACCCTGTCTCCCTGTCTTTTGTTAACGAACAGAAACTGTTGATCTTGGAAGAATAACAGAGACTAGAGACGTTTGAACTTAAAGCTGCTTCCATTGTCTGCAAGTATGCATGTAGAGTAGTGCAGGGAGAGTAGAGAGGAGAGCTGGAGGGGAGAAGGACCACTGAATTGTTATGGTTCAGAAGTCTTTCTAAACACAGAAGATTTACACCAAGTATATCAGCCAACTGATCCTGCAAAATATCACACTGCCTTTTTTGGCTTAAATTTGACACCATGATATTTGTGCACTGGTTTAGGGGTCTGCTTGTCAAAACTATACCAGTGCGAAGGTGTAAAGGCCCATTATTTTGCAAGGGAAGGCGATGGAGGTAAAAACGACTTGTTCATTAACAGAATCAGGTTTTAACAGATCACTGCAGTATAACTGCTGCATGTGGGTAGCAGTGAACATCATCACAAACAGTTTAACCTCTGTTTCAGACTTTAGCTTATGTATAAACGGCAAGCTGGCGTTTTCAGTAAACCGCCGACGTCACGCTCTGTTTTGCACGTGTGGGTTCCACTTTCATTGCGGGAACTTTTGCGAACCGGACAACAATAACGGTTAAATGGCGGACTTACCGGGCTGTGCTTGTGCTGCTGAATCTACTGACTCATATATTTACCAGATGATCAGCCCACCTCTTCTTCAGTGGCAGACTACCAAAAGTCCCTACAGTTACATCGCCATCTACTGGCCAAGTGTACATACTACAGCGTTTTCAGTCCCTCAGCGTTTCCATATAAACGCAGATGTTTTTCTCCGCGTTGTTTGTGTTTTTGGGTGAAACGCTGTGAAGCGTTGTCGTATAAACGGGGCCTTAGCCTTTAGCCTGTATTCTATCACTCTCTCCCGTTTAGCTTTCTTCTGCTCCTCTGTCCTTTTTCTTGATGACAGTTCGGTTCGTGTGTCCAACTTTACTACAAAATAAATCCAAGAAATCGTTTTCAGCAGAGAAAAACATAGATCTCTCTTTTTACTACTGAATTTTACCAGCTGTTGTGCTGTTGTCATAGAGATTTCAAGAGCTTCCGACTGGGAAGCTCAGAAACAGCCTTTAGAAATAACCTATATTGGCTGTGATAACCTCATTTTAAGTAGTGGATTATGATCAGGCATATATCTAGAAGTGAGACTTCTTCAAGATCACTTAGAAAGTCCTCACAGTCCCTTTAATATGTGAATATCCCCTAACCTTTTAATTCTTATTAAACAAAAGGCAGTTTGTATTTAAGGGGGAATTATAACTTAAATCTCCCTGAGAGCGAATGAGAGAGCAAGCGAGAAAGAAAGAGACAGAAAGGCTTCTGTTGCATGTATAGAAAAAATAAAAATCGTGTTTATACTTCAAATGATAAAGTCTGGTTCTTACCTGAACAAGATGAAGCCAATAGACTCAACAGCAGCCCTCCTGACGTCATCATTCACATCACTGACCTGAGGAAACATCAGAAATATAATAAACAACCTGCACCAATACTACAAATAACATATGAGATGATACTCTGAGGACAATCACATACAGCACTCATGAAAGTGCAGTATGTGACATGCACAACATGAAATCACATTAGCTTGACTGAGGTGCCACCTAGAGGACAAAAAGGTTCTGACATTTTTTGTGTTAGTGGATACGTTTAAAAATCCAATTTATTTAAATGATAGTAATATTTATTGAATTCACACTGATTAAGTTACTGCTTCACTTTTCTATTACTCAGTTTTTATAGTTGGCCCCTGGGTGAATTCTCATAGCAATAACAGGAGGTGGTACTGGGTAAAATAGGAGTTAATGTGGATTGCGAAGATGTGGTGCAGCTTCATGCCATATTAGAAAATCCCTTGTGCGACATCTGCCACGTCTGCAGGTTTCTGCTTCATTGCCCACATAATGACCTGTCTTACAAACAGTTAAATAATGTGTTGTGAGGAGAGCCAAACAGGAAACACTCACGGCGACATGTAGCAGGCGTCGGATGGCTTTGTTGTTCCCAGAGCCGCAGTAGGCCATGCCCACTGTATACATACCAGAGCGCCGCAGGATTGGATCCTGCCATAGACAATGAAACAAAGCAGAGCTTTGAGCCTGGATAAACAACTATGATAAACAGTACAGTCATTTCCTTCATGTAGCTCGTATAGAAATATTCTTTGTTCAAAGAAAGAGCATTATTTTTATATGCAACAAATCATACATTCAAACTTCCAGTGAGCACTCCTGACTTTAAATCATTTTACCCGCTTCCATCGGCATATAATCCAAATCTACATTAACAAAGAACTGCAACTGTTACTGTTGAGCCCGGCATTTACTGTGAACATGATGTGCTATTAACAGGCTTTTCAGCCTCACCTTGTCTCTGCAGAGGCTTTCGATGAGGGCGTCAGCCTCCTCCATGCGTCCATACATGACCAGAGCAATTCCCACAGCCAGACCACGCAAGATCTTCTCATGCTGCGTCTCTTGAGCATAGCCTACCATGTCCTCGATGGCCTGTGCTGACTTGGAGCCCAGCATGACCAGTCCCAGGGCCAGGCCGGCAGCTTCACCTAAGAAGTTAAATAATTTTGTCAGTACAGCTTTTCTCTTTCTCCACAATTCAGCAGTGCTAACTTGTGTGAAGTACTAAACGCTGAGTGCTATATACCGCTAAATATTAAAGCAATAATGATAAGACTATCATAGCCCAAAAAATGCTGCTTCTATATTTGTTAAGCAAAATCATCGACCATTCCATTACAAAATTCATCCAACATTTGATGAATTTGTTGGCCTCCCTGCAAAAAGGAAACATATTGTATGAAGACTACACACCAGTAACAGCATCATCCTGGTACAGGTTTGATTTCAGGAGGTCATAAACATCCTGTCTAGCTGTACCCAGTGCAGCCAAACCAAGGCCAAGGGCACCACCATGACGGACGATCTGTGAAACAGCATGAAAAAAAGGTGATGAGAGACGGATGACCAAGTACTTGAATTGACAGGGACTTAAACCGGCATCTGATCTCAGCTACAAACATCAAATTAAGACTTTCCTTGACCGCACTCCTCTGATATAAGAAAAATTAATTCTTTTATCATTATGAAGTTTGATTGGGAGTTTCCTTTATATAATATCACCTACGAATGACAAGGAACCAGTTTTTAACTGACAAAAACACTCACATCATTGCTTGCGTTTTTGAGCTGGCTGAGCAGGTAGTCGATGATGTCCCCTCCATGGTTGGCATGAATGAGTCCAAGAGCATACAAGCCTCCTCCTTCCTGATAGGCTGAGCCTGGAGAGGTGTCTTTAGGCAAATAGGTTGCCATTAACTGGAGCGCTTCCTTCTCGTGACCCTGTAATAAAACATTACATGATCAAAATTGAATGTTACGTGACATACTGTATTGTTCTTCTTTATTTGCATTACACAATCATTAAGCTATTGGGGTACATTTACCTTGTGGATGACACCCAGGCTTGCTGTGGCTGTGAACTTTGCCCAGTTGGTTGCTCTTGCAAGCCATTCCAAGTTTTCTCTTCAAGAAAAAGAAAAAAAAAGAAACTTTGGTGTTAATGTCCGACAGAATGTGTGTTTGAATCACATTACACAGAATATTCAGCAGTATATTTATTAAATATAATTTTGTTCCTTTTACCTGAGGAACTGGTCGCTTGTAGTTCCTGTATGCATGAAAGAGTTTGCTATTACTGTGGCTGTGTGGCACACCGAATTTCGGACCGCATCCTGCGTTAGTTAAAGAGAAAGCGAATATGATTATATTCAAGCAAAACAAGATGTCACAGAAAATACAGATTATACACAATCTGCACTTCATCTGCTTCAAACAGTCTTTTCACAAATGTTGACGAAGCATCCATATTCCTAGCATAATTACCTTTGTGTTTTTGAGG
The DNA here is from genome assembly GCA_030710495.1 of Labroides dimidiatus. Taxonomy (NCBI): domain Eukaryota; kingdom Metazoa; phylum Chordata; class Actinopteri; order Labriformes; family Labridae; genus Labroides; species Labroides dimidiatus. Next base: position 13,985,964 of record CM061146.1, read on the forward strand.
ATCATAAGATCTGTGTTGTTGTTTCTGATGAGGAATTGCAAGTGTAACTCAATGGCCATCTCCCCACTGAGGATTTTAATCATCTTTGCATTCTGATCTTTGGGCTCATCCTTCTGTAGTGACAAATAGAAGCAACATTCTGAGCCGACAACCAAACAAAGTTTCTTTTTTTGTACAGAAAAAATCCACCTGCTATCAAAAAGTGTTGTAGTTAATTCAAGGAGCTTACAGTTTCTGCAGGCTTTCCAGCTGGGGAGCTGCCAGCCTTTTCATCCGTCTCCATCGCATCACTGTAACACAAAAAAAACTTTGGTCAGTCCTGATTAGTTTTAACACAAGGTAAGTAAATGACTCAAATAAGTAGTACAGCTTCAGCTAGTAAGTCCAGTTCTCCTTTGTCATGTATAAATACAAAATCACATAATCCTTGTACATATATATATTAGACTTCTCACACTCTTAAAGTGTACTTGTTTGGCTTTCAGATGGTATACGTGTCGGCTTCATTTAACTGAAGGGATGTGTTACGAACATGTGGATGGTAGGGAAGAGTGAAGGCTGGTGTTGTCCGCACGCCAAATATTTGCCCCACTTAGCACCCCCATGGACATTGGAACATTCCTTGTTCTGGTACTCTCCCCATGCTTACCTGTCTTTTTCTGGTGTCGGCACAGTGCCTGTGTTGGTCGAGCCTGGGACTGAAGGGATGGGAGTTCCCACAGTCCTCAGGTTCTGGATGACAGAAGACAGGAACTGTTGGCTGGCACTCTCATACAGGTCGAAACAGATCTGATAGGCCATCAGCAGGTTATCCTCCTTTACTAACTTCTCCAGTATGTCACTCACAGCCTGGGGGTCATCTAGGAATATCAGGCACTAGATGGATGAGGAGAAGGAATAAGGAAGAGATTTAGTTTTGGAAAGTTAAGATTTAAGTATGATTAGTATTTAGCAGTTGAATATAAAGATGTACAGTTTTCAATAATCTTTACCAAACTTCACACATCCAGGTATTACTGAAAATCAAGAGATACCAAAATCTTTGAAATTTTTGATTTGTCAGGAAGACACAAAAAAAGGGAAAATAATGATTCGTACACCCTCTACTTCAAAAGGAGTCATGTTATTTACATTTTTGTCATGTTTGTTATAAGGTAGATTCAAGGACCTGATTGTTACCTGACACACATTGATGAAATCAGGTTTTTCCAAGTTCATATAGAGCTTAACCAGAACCCGCAGCACTTCGTTACGGAACTTCTTGTTCTGCATCAGGGACATGCAGACCTTAAGGCTGTAGGCAAGGAGGCCGCTGACATCATTCTACAAGAAGGGAAAAAATGAAAAATCTGAACTGTAGAATAAAAAATGACCAATCATGCAGTGTCAATAAATAAATGTCATCAAGAGCACATGTTTTGAGATACCCACAAGTTGAAAATGTCTGGTGGAGTCACTCAAGTTTTTCTGGAAAGTAAAGCCAGCTACAGATAACCGAAGCAAAACTCAACAGCACTGTCACTCCCAATACCTGCTTACCGATTCTAGGATGGTCTTTTCAAACATATCAAGCCTCCTTGTCTCCAGGGCGATACCGATAGCTTGCTTGTACTTGTGATCATCTAGGCATCTCAGGAACATCTTGTTGACAATGCCCTCAAGACGAGGGTCAATGCTTTTCTTCTCCTCATCCTCTGGCAGCTCGGCATTTTCCACCCGCAGCTTGGTGTAGTGGTCGATGCATTTGGCTAGAAACATAAACAAAAAAGACATAAACAGAGGATTCTATTCACTCCAGAATTCACTAATGCATTTCAAATTAAACTTTTTATTTCTTGCTTTCACCAGAAAGCTCTTGAAGGTTAGTGCACATTTGATGACTCACCAATGATGGTCTCCACATACTCTGACTCATCCGTGACATTGAAGAGTTCTCCAGCACCAAGGGCGTAGTTCAGAGATTCCTCAAAGGCTCCCAAGTGGTAGAAAACCTTCGAGGCCACCAGGGCAGCAAAAGCTCTGCTCCTAAAGGTCTCATCTTCATACAGGACCTCACTGGATATTGACAACAATGGATTCAAAACACTGAAAGTCACACATTCACATAGTGCAGAATGGGTCAGCATTAACAGTGTAGGTGATTTTGTTGGGACACCTGATATTCTATACTTTGGACGATGTGGTATTTATACACAGATGCTCATTAACATGACTTACATTTTATCAACTGATCCTGAAATTTCAGCCCAGAAGTCATTCACAATGGAGTCTAGCTTGTGAAGAGCAAACTCCTGCAAGTGGAAAAAAAAAGAACTTGTGCAAACAACTTTTAGCCACAGTTTATACAACCTTTGCCATCTAGCAATTTGTTATACATAACATGAAATTAGTGAAATGTAAATAGTTAATGAAACTGTTTGGTGAATGCATACACCGTGCTAGTTTTATCCTGACATCACGAGGATATGAAATAAAAACAGTCAAGTGTCAAATGTTATGCTTCATACCAGAAAACAGAATGACACTCACACCAAAATGAAAAAGCAATATTTTACATTTAATTATTTCTACATTGGAGTTTGATGTTTACAGGCAGGGGTCCAGTCTTAAGGAAAGGGTTTTTTTTTACCTTAAGCTGAGGCTCCTCCTCATCAAGGAGTGAAATAATACCAGCTTTAGGAAAAGAAAATACAAAATAGGGTTAGTGGTTAAAGTCCATGTACTTTATGATCAAAAAGGAGATTCTGTATGCCAACACTTAATATAACTCCAGCAGCGTGTAAAACACCAGTTCTAACCGTAACTGTATGTTACTCATGTAACAAACTTAGACTAATAGTTGATGATCTTCTGAGAAAAGAAATAGAAGTTATTATATTTTACAGTCGTTTAGCTGTAAAATAGCCATAGACTGACGGTCACGCCTTCGTTAAAATAAAGACAAACATAAAATCTTGAATAGCACAGTTTAGAAACAAGGATACTGTGCGTGTGCTAGATTACTTGAGTCGATGACAACTTAGCCAACACTTAGCTTCAAATATACATTTAACTAAAAGATAAAATAAAACAAAGAATTTAATTAATTTACGTCGTTACACAAAAGATGCACGGGAGAAGCAGTTTTTCTCTGTGTGAATTTTTTTTTTTTTTTTTACAGAAATGAGCAGTTGACGGAGAGCTGACACTGCTTCATTAGCTGTGTGACTCAGCTAAATCAATGGCAGATAGCTTAAGTTACGGCTAACACAATAAATACAATTTTACTTACCGGCAGACGTAATCATAATTAGCTTTGTTTACCCTCCTAAGCCCCACAAGAGAGGTACGAAGGTGGAAACTCAAGTATATTTAAGGAATATTGGGAGAATAACAGTTTTATGGTAACGAAAAAGCACAACACAGGTACAAACGTAGCCGTTGCTAGCCTCTTTTTGTCAAACGCCGCTAAGTCCCCTCTGAAGGATCTCTCACATGGCTGGCCTCTTTAAAGCCTGATCAAAAACACAAAACCAGGGCGTTATTTATTTCGTTAGAAAGGTGGTTAAAATTGGAACAAAGAACCGTTTGAAATATTTCCGAGGAAATTTTGAATTTTCGACGCACTGATCTTGCATTGTGGATACGTGCTAGTGAGCGCATCTTTATTGTGGACAGGCTATTCTTAAAGTGGCCCATCGTGAGTCAGTTTTTTTTTCCGTCTCTTAACACCTGCTTAATAAATTCTTTGCTTTGCATTCTTTACAAGAAAATAGGCTCGTGGCTTTTAGGCCCATAATATGCGTTATTCATAGTTGTTGCTAATTAATCAGTTGGGGTTTTTTTTGACAGTAGACTCGTCTCCAGGCTTAGCCTGTCAGTAAAACAATATAGGCTATACCAAATTGTCAATCAAATAATAAATCTGTTAAAAAGAGAGAGAGAGAGATCATCCTATCAACCTTTTAATAAAGTTCCACTCCGCCAGTCTTGTTTTTTTTCTTTTTATTGAATGTATTTTTTATTACATTGCCTGTGTACGTTTTCATCTACATAAAGAATAGAATAGAACTTTATTTGTCATTGCAACGAGTACAACGAAATTGCAAATTTGTCATAAATACATTTAAAGTGAAAAATAATGAACAATTTCTAACACAAATAGTACTCCAACAGCACTTCTTGAAGGCACACAGTTCATATCATGTAAGCAATCCTAATGAGGGGCTCTGGGGGGGAAATTGCTGCTGTGTCCCCTAGTACTAAACAGGAGCCCACTTTAGGATCTTCTTACATTAGATGATGCTCTGACGAGTTCAGGGGCCTGCTAATCAAGCCCTTTACTGGACTATGCATTATGTTAAAGAGCACTTTTGCTGTTAGATTTCATGTTGATTTCAAATGACAGAAACATTAAGGTCTGTTTGGAAAAGAATAGAAGAGGAAATGAAAGGAAAAGAGTGTGATTTACTTGTGATGAACAACTGATCAAAAGAGATCTGAAGCAGAAAGATGGCAACCGATATGACAGATCAACATATTACTTCAGGACACAAGTCAGGTTGGTTCAGGCTGGGAAATAGAGAACACCATAAAGAAAACCTGTAACATTAAATAAGGCTTTATCGTACAATAAGGCTGGTCTCTTCACAGTTATTACAGTTCTGTCGGCAGTGATTTGCCTGCAGCAAAAAGTCATGGGGTCATAGCATCAGCTGCCTTCTCCAGCTGATTCTCCTTTGGCTTGAGGTCCAGAAGGCAAGGAATTGGTTTTCAGAGGGATGCATTCTTCTACACTTCCAGTTTCACCTGCAACAGAAAAAGTAACAATAAATGCATTGTGTGTTATGTGATTTTAATTAATAGGATACAATTTGGTAGGATTTTAGGAGGCTCTGCTTCATACATTACGTGTGATCAACACACAAGTGGTCTACCGCACAGCCAAATAAATGGCTAACTGTGCATGGAATCTCATTCAAAGAGAAGCTTAAGAGGAGTGTTTTTCCCCAGTCTGCTGGCCCTGTGATAGAATAAAAGGCATCCCTGCCTCAGTCAAACTCAACTATGAGGTGATGCTGCTACCTCTGCGACTGCTGGTAGAAGAGTTGTTGGGCTGGCTTCTAGCTCCTCCTCTCTGAGGCCAGGACAAACTTTGGAATGGCCAGGAAAACGGCTTCCCTCTATCCCTGGTATTATCTGAAAGGCAATAATAGGCCTTTAACAATTTGGCAGCTTATCTAAAGGCTAGATTCATGAATGCTCCCTTTGTTTTCCAGCCTTGACACTCATGCCTGGGAAGCAGGGTGGGTGAAAAAAACGTAATGAATGAGTTACATCAATTGACCCACATAGAGGTATTCAAACCACAATAATAGTCTTCACCAAATATCCCTGCAGGAATGCATACTGTAGCTCAGATGCTAAATTTACACAGATCTAATTATTAACCACCCATACTGTTTTTTTTTTTGTTTATACTGAACACTCTACAATTAGACGACTGTACAATAACTGTTTGAACTTCTGTGGTTCTTCCATTTGGCAGTCACTTATTCAGTGCATCACCACGTCTGCATGGTGTCCTGGTTAAACTCACAGAAGTTCAAACTTCACCTTAATAAAGATCCACCCTGCTGAGTGTGTGACTGAACAATGACGAATGTGGGCAAACAGCAAAACAAACATGCTTACATCACCCTGCATTAGTTACCGGAACCAGGTAATGAGTGCCCATGACATGTGCGAACTAAGCTATACTTAATGAAGACGCATGTTATTACACCTGCTGTTTGAGATGAGAGTATAACTTTGCAGACGTTTTTCTTGATGAGCTTTACGGTAGCTTCTGTATTCGGGATGAAACAACCAACCCACACAGTCTCAGGTGAATGTTTTTTGAACACAGAGCGGATCAGACGCTCCAGGATTTGCGCACACTGAAGCGTCTCTGCGTTCTCTTGCTTGGCGCTTATTAATCCAACCAGAGCTGGTCGAGCGCTCCTGGCACGTTTCATACGTGCTTGGACGTCCTTTAGAATCTCCTTTAGGCCCAGTTCGTTTGAACTTTTGCTGAGAAATGTTTGTCTGAAGATAAATACGATGACAGGAGAGTCTATGGTTCGCTTTTTGCTGTAGATGTTTACCCTCTTCGCTGCTGTTTTGTGAGTGCTGTCATTGCGCTTCGGTTTTTCTTTCTCCTCTATTGGACTGGCTTTCGAATCCAAATCTTGAGGCCTCGCTGTTAGTGGTATATCGTTACTTTTGACAGTCTCTGTGTCGCTGCAAATTGCACCTGCACTGTCAACACGGATACTTGAAAGAAAGGACGCAGGTTGTCCGTTGCTGCTGGCCAAGCTGTCAGGAAACATGTCCCGGATGAACTCCTGCAATGGTCCCCCGCCATCCCCGGCAACCTCCTTGCTTTCACATGCGTCTCCCACCAAATAAATCCTCTCTTTACCTCCGATTAGAGTGACTATCCTCTGAAACTCCCTCTCCTCCTCGGGAAGAGTGTCTGCAAGGGAGGCTGTGTCTGTCATCCTTGCGCAATTGTAAAATCCGATTTCAATCACGAATGACCGTCAAGAAAATCGCGACTCCCGCCTTGCCCGGTGAAGCGCAGTAAAACTTCCTAACGGGTATCAGAAACACCCGAAGAGGGTGGACTCGGAGACAGGCGTCAATTGCGATTGGCTGGTCACCTAAGTGGGCGGGGCCAACGACGATTGCAACATGGATTTAAGCCACGCTGGCCTATAATTAAGTTAATTTTTAATGAATAAGTAAACAAAAAAATTCACGATAAACTTGACTTTGATGAAAATTATTATGATTCAAGAAAAAAAGAGAGAAATTATGGTTTCTTATAAATCATGGATGCTTACAAAGATTGTGGATGATGAAATCAGGGTGCTGGGGGGTCCCTTCCTTTTCCCCCCCACAATTCTCTTGGGAGTTCAGCGAGTCCAACCTTCCCACTAGTATTGTAGATTATTGGTTTCTCGGTGGAAAACAAAGACACAAAAGAGAGCATAGTTGCAAGCATCAACTTCTATTCAAGATCTTTACCTGCCTACTTTATCTTCTAGCTGCTTTGCAAAATCAAAAATGCATCAAACCATGAAACCCTCCACACTTCATTAGAAGTGCGCTTGAAGTCTTAATCCTTTAATCCACTTATGCCTGTTCTTAAATGAAAAGTTGCTGTCAGACTGAAATTCCACTGAGTTCATTAGCTGAAAGGCAGTTTTCTATATTAGTACAGCCAGAGCGCCCCTGTGGACTTAGCTAATTGTTTACTGATAAATGAATGATAAAGTCTGACCCAAAGCCAATACTACTCAGCCTTTGAACTTTAGACTGGCTGAACATTGATGAGGTGGGTGGTGTATTCTTTATGCACCTCTAACAGACTGCGACAGCTCTTCACCAATAACAAAAATCATATTTAGAATCCCTTCCAGCTACATGCCTGGTTGTGTTTGCCTTAATAGGAAACAGGTTTGTTGATTTATTTATGTTTAATTATACTCAGGGAAAAGCATAGCTAAGGGTCAAGAATTTTTTCTATAAGTTTTCTTGTACCATAACCAATGCTGAACATTTTGGCAGCCATTAGCTGGACCTTGGATGAGATTTTATTGTATTTTGGGTTTAATTTAACTGACTGATATGTTGAAGCCATCTAATTATTTTTAAAACAAACTGCATCCCATTCTGGGACCAAGATGAACCTCACTGCTGCTGGCCATGGGTTCATCTTTTTTGTTGCTTTTTTCTGACTTATTGTTGCATTTTCTTTCTTTCTAGTAAGAAAAACAGAAAAACAGACTAAATTAAGTTTGTCTTGCATAAACTTTGCATTTATCACAAATTAAAGCCACCATTGCTCATATGTAACTTCATCACACATAGACCCAACTGAGAAAGAGAAGTATAATTAACTTTACTGCACCCTCCCAGTTTTGTGCTATCCACACCAAGGATGGAATTAGGAGTTACCACAAATGACTACAACTGGATAACTACTGGTTCATAAGTACAACTTGCTCGACACACGGACTTTAAAACTAAACCGTCAGTCTGAACATGTCATCTAACCCAATGTTTTACTGCATAAGGTATAAAACTGTTTTTTTTATAAGTGGAAATAAATCAGCTTAGAGTAACAATTTTCATTCTGACCCTCTTTGGACATGTTTTTATCTTTTTTTTTTTTTTTTTTTTGGGGGGGGGGGGGGGGGGGGGGGGGGGTTTGTCTTCTTCTTTAGATCATTCCAAAGTCTTGAAAACACTTCACAGGTCAAGCTATATCCGCCTTGAATTCCTGAATGCAGTGAAAAGGGTCTTATCTGTCACTCTGCCCCCACACCCCTGTCGAAGTGACCTGTATTTGTGATAAAAAGAAAAAAACAACCCTGGATTATCTTAACATGTTCACTCCCACACATTCATTGTAAACTTGAGGGAAACAGTGAAGGGTCAATGCTTTGAAAAATCAGTTGTAGGCGCAGTATGCAAGCCAATATTTATGCTTTGCTGCCATCTTGTGGTTAAAGTTTTGCCCTCTCTTATAGACGTTTCTTTTTCCACAGCAAATATAACTTTTGCCCTTTCAGATGAATGTAATGAATTCATTGTTGGATGTAGAAAATACTAGTGTCACCAAATTTCATTCCAAAAGATTCTTATACTTCTCTGTTACAATCTGATACTAAGTGAAACAAACAAGCAAAAATAATTTATTTATTTTAAAAAAGACTGTAAAAACTGTATTTTATACAGTCCATGGTTGAGTCCAGAGTTTGGCTCAATATGTGATTTTCCCAGCAGACACCAGATCTCTGAGACTGCAGGCTATGAGCAGGAGGGGGCGGTCTTTTAACATTAGATGTCCGGTATGTCTTGAAAGCTGACGCACAACAGCTCGTGATGCTTTTATGCTTTTAATGTATGCTCATGTCCTGAACAAAGCAAACAGTAATCATGAACATCCTCTACCTGCTATGTTAAAGTGCAGCACATGGAGTGAGGTTGACATGGATTCTAGAATTTCATTTAGCAGATGCTTCTGTCCCAAGTGACGTACAACACAAGTAAGAATATAAACAAGAAGGAAGAAACCTTAGTAAGTGGGAAGAAATGTTTTAAATTGGTTGGGCCACAGGTACTCTGCCATCAAGAACCTGAAGGACCCCCCCCCCCCCCCCCCCATCTCCTTTTTTTATAAAATTTAGTATTCCATCTAAATGACAACTAAAATCTAATATCCACAATTTCCAACATTCAATATTCAGTGCTTACAGGCTTTCATTCACTAAGAGCTGGTTCTGAGACCTTCTGGTTCATTCAACCCCTGGGGACAACAAGGAGAAGAAGGGTCAGATTAAGTGCCAAAGTGTTCCTGGAACAGGTGAGTCTTCAGACATCTCTTAAAAGTAGAAAGGGACTCTGCAGATCGTATGGAGTTGGGTAATTCATTCCATCATTTGGGAACAACAGAGGAGAAGGATCTGCTTAGAGATTTAGAGCCATGCTGGGCTGGGAGCACCTTGCATCTCTCACAGACAGTGCGTAGCCTGCGGGAAGGAGTGTAGACCTGGATGAGGGACTCGAGGTAGGAAGGAGCTGTTCTTGTCACCGTTTTGCAAGCCAGAAGAAGAGCTCGATTCGAGCTGCCACTGGAAGACAGTGAAGAGAGATGAACAGCTGGGTGAAGTGTGCTGTTTTGAGCTGGTTAAAGACCAGACGTGCTGCTGCATTCTGGCCTGCTAAAAGAGAGCTGCAGGAGTCAATGCCTGTAATCTCAAGAGCCAGTATCAGGAGCTGTGTGGCCTCTATGTTATAGAGGGCATATTGACAAGATTGAGCAATCGAGGCCACATGAACCTTAAAGGTCAGCTGGTCATAGATCATGACACGCAGATTTCTGTCAGAGTTTGTGGGCACAAGTTGATTTGATTCAAGCAGGACACTGATGTGTAGGTGAACAGAGGAACAGGCTGGAAAAACAATGAGCTCAGTTTTGGACAGATTTAATTGAAGGAGGTGTTCCTTCATCCAAGTAGATATCAGCCAGATATGCTGATATCTGAGCTGAGACAGTTGTGTCTTCAGGTGGAAAGGACATGAATAGCTGAGTGTCGTCATAGCAGAGGTAGGAGAAGCTCCTCATGTTCGCACAGGATCAAAAAAAGTTTTCAGTGACTCTGCCCTCTCTGCTTGGAATGCCCTCCAATCTGAAATGAAATTGTCAGAATTTGTTCACTTGGGGGTCTTCCACTCTATCTTAAGAAACCAACAGTGGAAATCCACTGAACAGTGTCTGTGTTCTGAAATGATATATACATATCAGATTAAAAAAACACGGTTTCATAAAATTTCCCAGAGCCAAACCAAACTGTGATTGCCTGCCAGCACATAACAACAAATCCTGCTCTCTGCTGGCCATCTGTTGTAATACATGTAAAAAATGGAGTATGAAGCAAAAAAAAAAAAAAAAAAAAAAATCTGGACATTTGGTTTTGCGGCAGCTTCATTTTCACACAACTGTTTCCATCTAAGAAAAATGATCACAGTTAAATCTATTTTAACATTTAAAAACACAGAGATCATCTTAAATGCCTTAATCGCCTCTCGCCTTGATTATGTCAACAACCTCTTCACCTGTCTCAACCAGGAATCTTCAGATGAACACCAGATTTACCAGACATCTAACAAGAACTAAGAAAAGTGACCACATTATGTCTGTTTTAGCCTTCTTGCACTGGCTCCCAGAATTTTTAGAATCAGTTTTATGATCTTGTAGACCTTCAGGGCTATTCATGGCCTCTCTCCATGGGTTATAACTGACCCCTGGTCACATATGAGATTTTATGCACCCTGAGACTTTCACAGTCAAAGCTTTCAAGATACAAAGGAGCTGCCTGAAAAAAATCAGGTCAGGAGGCTCATTTATTTATCACACGTATCCTCACATCTTAGGTCTATCAAATATCTTTTCCTAAGTTTCACTTGAACATTGAATATCCTAATTGGTATTCAGTGATTGTATGTTTTTATAGACTTAAGCTGTTTTATTTACCTTGTTTTGCTGTTTTAATCATGTAAAGAACTCTGTGAGTTTGGACAAATCCTGGATAATTAATTTTCTGAGTACCTTTCTCTCCAATAAAAATAAAATCAGAAAAATAAAAAATCAATATTTTGATTGGAAAACACAGCTAAAATATATCCCAGTTGTATTTTGAGCTATAGAATGACAATTGCAATTAACAATGAATTAAAAAAAACAGATCCTCCAAAACGTATCATAGCATTTGGAACTTGAAAGGTTTTTTTCTACCTTGTGGTTTAAATCATTGTAATCTTCTGTTTGTATCTTTTAAATATTTTAAATGTATCTGCACTTTTAACCGTGTGGTTACAGAGTTAAAACTGCACATACATCTGAAACATCTACCCTTTCCTAGAAATGATGATAAGTATTGACATTGTTTAGTGTTCTTATGAGATCAGCTATCCTCAGATCTCATTGTCAAATCTTTGCTGATAATAGTTTGTTTATGTGCATATATGTCTTTTAAACATATGAGATACATACTTTAGGTTTATTTTCTGAGGTATTATGCAGTTATAGTTTGCTTACTTGCTTCCCTAACCAAATCTTTATAGAGAAATGTTACTGGAAGAAAATTAGTAGATGACCGTATATTTGCGATCTGCAAATCTGACATTCTATTTAACAGCAATACAATGATAGCTTTTCTCTCAGTTACTGTATATTTATGCCATAAGTTTGTCTAACATTAGCTCTGAACAGGAAAAAATCTTATCTAGTCAGAGCCAGGTAGTTTCATCACTGACAACCTATACTGAATTTCCTCCACTAGGTGGCAGTGCCCTCCTACTAAGTGTGATATTGACTTGTCTCTTCTGATGCTGAAACCTGTACAAGTTTCTGATGCTGACATCCAAAAAGCACCATGTGTGTTATTTAGTTCAAAACCAATACCACAGCTCCCTTTATGACTGAAACATGTGCACTCACTGACTATCACTATGTGTCAGGACGAAACATGTTCCTCTGGGATGATTTGTGATGAATGTGTGTCTGCCAACCCATCTTGTCTGCTGTGTCCTTTCTACAAGACGACAAATTGCCCAGACTTTTCTGGTATTTGTGCATGCCGCAGTGACATCTGCTAAAGTTTCGGGCAAGGATTTAGCTGATTAAATAGTTGATGTGTGCACTGATCACTGGAGATGATCCAGACCACACAGAGGTCACTGAAATGCCATTCAAAAGAGTTTCCTCAATAGAAATGTCTATCTAGTGTAAGGCTCACATCAGCAGGGTGACACATTGAAGGTTGAGGCTACTTGAGGAAATTTCAGGCACACAAATGACTGGAAATCAGTGACAGTGGGGAATTTGCACTTGTGCACTGAACAGTGCTGCTCCAGGCTCTCACATTACATTACAGGAGACGTACTCACTACCCCTTGTAGGGCCATTTGGATGCTAAGAGGCTAACCTAGGTAAAGGCTATGTGCGCGTGCACACACACGCACACACACACACACACACACACACACACACACACACACACACACACACACACACACACACACACACACACACACACACACACACACACACACACACACACACACACACAAACACTCCAATACTTGTAAAATGATGTGTGTGTAGTTGAACTCAAGTTTAGCTAGCTGATGTACAAAACAATGACTTCTCGCCACCCAGCGTCAATGCACCTGGAATCTTCGTGTCATAAATTACTTTATTAAAAAAAAAAAAAAAAAAAAAAACATTTTAAAGATAAAACATTTAAAAGGTTCCTCTATTCACCCATTACTTAAATGCACTGATGACTAACAGCCTATTATGCGATAGACTGTTCTTACATTGTGGGTTATTACTTTAACTTAGAAATAAAGTGAAACTAGTTTTTGTCCACTGACACCTGTTTTAATGGGAAGATCAGAGATTTAATGTAAAAGCTGTTTTCATCTCATTGATTCAGTCAAATTCAAAAACATTATCAGTGAAGTGATTTTGCTGCCAGATGCTGGCCTCACATTTAGATGTTTCTCAAGTTCTTTTGTCGGATCAGTCTGTGCATCTGAAATTCATTTAAAATTGCATTAAAAATACAAAATTGTCAAGTAGAAATTGAGTTCTTATCCTTTATTTCCTCTGTGGATTTAAATAGGTATTATAATTTACAAGCCTTTGAGGGTTTTCAACTTAGTTTTATCTCTAGAATACTTTATTGGCACTAGGGCACCCACTAGAGGGGAAGGTGCAGAACTACAAAGAGACATAAACTGCTGTCAGTCAAGTGAGCGCTAGAATAGACAAGAGAGACCCTCAAGTCTTAAGACCTGCTCTTATGCAATGGCTGGAGACAAACCAGAACCTTCATCACTTTTATCTCAACATGTTGCACATAAGGCACCTGTAGATTGTATCTGTATCCTCAACTTCTATGTTTCTGTCATCTGTGAACGGACTAAGAGGGTAAAGAGCTAAAACGGCTAACTCTTGATCTTTACAACCAATTTGCATTGTAATTCTTTCTATTTAAATGCATTTTGCTATAAAAGAACTTTTTTAATACTATGTGTGTGACCAAAATGTGTGACTTCTTAAGTGTATATATTTGTTGTTTCTGAGCATCCCTGACCTTTCTCAGACAAACACACATTAAGTTTGGACATAGCCATTGTTCTGTCGAGATACGAAGGGTCAAAGGTCAGAGGGTCACAAGTTAACTCGTAGCTGCAGAGACTCGCACTCCTCTGCTGCACCAAAAAGAGGAAAAACACAGACACAAACACAGTGGAAGTGTCCTCCAGGAGCCCTGCCACTCCTCTGTTCTTCTTTCTCCAGGTTGAGACATTTACCAAGCCAAACAAACAGTCCACTGTAAGCAGTTTTTCCAGCCCAGTGGGCCTGGACATAGAGGAGTTGTCCATTGAGAGACACGAGGGGTGGGGGCGAGTTGGTTGGGGGGCACAGATGGTTACACCTTGAATACGTCAGGCTAAACCCACAGTGCATGACAGGTCAAAGGTCACCAAGCTCCACAGACCAACAAGCCGCTGCTTCAGTGGATGATGAAAAAACACCCTGAACTCCTGGAGTAAAAGCAAATCCAGAAGGATGAGAGTGCTGCAAATCACGGATTGCATAAGTTATAGTTGAGTGTTCAAGCTTGAATTCTAGAAGCACCTTCTTCTTCTTCTTCTTCTTCTTCTTCTTCTTCTTCTTCTTCTTCTTCTTCTTGTGATGGCTGAAATTTCTTAAAATGATTTAGGGAAACATCTTTCAAATTATATGTATGGATGAAACTGCTCAGGAAATATTTCAGATTTTCAGGGTTTCATATGTAAAGAATCTTAATCATAAGCATGAAGAAAATAATCCATAGTCTTAAAGAAAAATAAACTGGAGACGTCTAAAGCACATTAAAGGAAAATTACCCCTGTCTTTATTCCCTTGAATAGATCTATTGGGTGGCTCAATTTTCTTGTCAGTTTTTTGTTTGCTTTCCCTGTCTTTACACAGAATTTTATTGGCTGAATAAGGAGCACAAGTTCACTTATCACCATTATGTGGACCTCAGGATGTAAATCTTGATGAAAATTCATTTTGGCATCTAAAAATCCCAACAGATCGTGAGTTTGTAAACTGTATAAAACTTACACGAGCATTTTCCATTCCATGCTGTTTGCCTCGTTTGAGAATGAATGTGCATATACATATTTTGCCATATGTAACACCAGAGGTCTTTGAGCTGTGGAGCAGAGTTTTATGATGCAAATCTGTCTAAAATAAAGGATAGGTTTTCAAATGCAGGCCTTGGTTGCATTATTGGTTGAATTACCTCTCTGAACTGCAGGCACATAGTCACATAAAGAACAATGTCAACGAGAAAAATAAAACAGATCACAGTCAATCTATGTTTGGTGTAAAATACTTATGTTTTTTAAAGGAACATAGTGAAGAAAATTAGGAAACAGAAAATTTAAGAGCTGAGCGGAGCTTCAAATACTGGACTAGAGAAGGTTCTGATTTCCTAGGATTCCTTGGCCTCCACTCCCTTCATCATCCAAAACAGAGTGAAAACTAAGTCAATAACACATGTAGCAACATTACTAATTCACCAATTACTACCACTAATTGCTGCCTCCTGAGGGGAGGTTAAGGAGAGAAATCAGTTTCTCCCTGGGTGCTGCTGACTGGCTCTCTGCCAAAGTGTCATCCATCCTGCAGCCTAATCGAGTTATCATATCAACAAATCAACCTTCAGGGGCCCCGTAGTTGACAGTCCAAAAAAGACACCCAGAGGGGGACGACAAATTTCTAGCAGCAGGACACCACAGGGAAGAAGTGACGTGAAAGCTACCTGCAGCTCTTGGTCAAGATCCCCTCTGTGACGATAAACCGGACACTACCGCTCAGTCCCTGCAGCTCTGGGCATCCTCTGAGAGCATGCATGAGAACTAGGAGATGTAAAAAGGCACATTATTTAGTCCTGCGCACAATAGTCCAATAGGAACACAATGTGGTGTCTTGCAGAGTTTGGAGGAGAGAGCGGTGACTGTGGACCCCCTGTGGTGGCGTGAGGGGACCAGGGGGTCAGGGTTTAAGAGGCACGATGGCCCTGCCTAGGAAGAGGGTTAATGTACTGTTAATCTGAGGTCAGAGTTGTCTCTTCACACTCATACATCACTGCTGACAGCAGCAATCAGGGATGACTATCTGCGTCTATCCTCTGTCATAAACACATACAGCTAAATGACAGCAGAACAAGCACTGTCCTTATTCAGCATCTCCTCCTGCTTGATTCCGCCCCTCCAGTGTGTCAACAAATGATGAAACCATTTCAAATGTTTAAATCCTGAGCTGTTGGGGGGAAAAAGGGCTGGAGAAGATATGCACATGAAAAGTGTTGTTTTTTTTCTGAAGGATTCATGACATTTTCTCATGACCTGGGAGTCACTGTTTGTAGGTCTAGATATATCCTGTAGTCCAGTGTCTGGCATCTACTAAAAAAGTGAAATGTGAAAATCTATAGTCACATTTAATGCACTTTCTCCATTTTTAAAAAGGATTTGGGAAAAATGATTGAACTTACAAACGTTTTGAGAAAAAGTGCTCCGTAGTTATACCCACCCCCACGATGAATATCAAGGACAGGATGAAGACTACATTTATAGACATTCAAGGGAGGACCATTAAGCAGCAAAGTTGTGTGTTTGTGTTTGGTGCGCTGAAAATGCATAAAGGCATGACAGTCAGCATTCCCAAGATGCACAGGGGTGTTAACACAAGGTGATAGGGGTGGGATCTGGCTCAGCACAGTCCCAAATGTTTGACATGCTCTTTCACAATCCCGTTGTCTCTAAAAGCATCATTGCTCATATGTCCCCTCACACATATACCCGCATCAACAATGCTGATAGCTGAGATGTCATCAAAAGGTTTTTGTTTTGAGTCTGCGATAAGATTTTTATCCTGCTCGAGTGCTGAGAGCAGCCTCTGACCTGCTCTCGCTCGTTATTCCCTCTCATGGACCCATTAATTGAATTACCTATTCATTGGAAAGTGGAGAGTGTGCTGAATTAGTCTCTCTGCTCTGCTACCTCTCAATCTTAAGAGTCTCCTTAGTGGTGTGTTGACTGGTTTCCATTGTGTGTAGCTGTGTGAGAATGGAAGGGGGAGACAGGGCAGGGCAGGTACGGAGCAACCCACAGGGGGGCCAACCTTTGACCCTGCTCTGGAGAGGGACTTCGGTCTATCTAGCAACACAATGCTACAAGCATACAGCCCCTCCGTGGCTGCCTGCTGCTCCCCACAATGAAGTCCTTTGCCGGGGTCTCCCTGGGCAGAAAGGCCCCCTGGAGCGCTGACTGCTATCCGGAGGTCTTTCACCGCTTTCTCCCCTCTCTACGTCCGGCCTTCGCCTCGAAAGAGAGGAAAAACTCAATAACAGACGAGATACAAGGGGAACAATGGTCTTCTTAACCCGCAACAAACAGTGTCAACATCTGTGGGGAATGGATGGATAGATAGACACTGTGTCCACCGCCAACAGAAAGGACTCTTTCCTTGTGGGCAGTCACACTGAAAGGGCTACAGTGTTGTTTTGTTGTGTATGAGAGGGATTTGGTCCCCGTCTCCTTTCAGCTGCAGTTGAACCGCACTGTGGTGCCGGTGAAACGATTTTGTCTCGCTGGAGAGCCGGGGCAAAAGATGAAGCAAAGCCTCGAGAGCGAGGCCTTTCTCCCCATGGCCTCTCTCTTTTGGTGGGGTGAAAAAGATTATTGTCGTACACAACAAGAAAAAAAATGCATCAAAGTCGGCGGGGAGTGTGGACCGGATTGAGAGAGCGCAGGGTTGATGTTACGAGGAGGGGATGAACACGGACACATGTTGCGTGTTATGGTCTGTGTGTGTGTGTGTGTGTGTGTGTGTGCATAGCAGTGGTGGCCCCACACAAGCCCAGACGCGTGGGAGTGCATTGGACTCTCATCGGCTGTCTGGGAAAGACACTGTCCCTCTCTCTTATTCTATCTTGTTCCTTCTCAAGCGTGTGGTCTCCTCTCATGTGAACATGCTGCCAGTATAAAGGAGCTCTTCATCTCCTCTCTTTTTGCATCCTGATGTAAAAAGGGTTCATTCACTGGACCCTGCAGTCTAACTCCCTCTCATTGCAATTTATCAGTTACTGCCAATTGGGTCTAACTGGTAGCTTGTGGGAATCCAGGTGCTTATCATTAATGCTGCTTCATTGTGGCTTGTGAGGATACGCGGGAGGAACTATGTGTCATGTTCCTGCTTGTCTGCAAGGGCTTTGCCAAACCCTGCTTCCTCTGTATATACTGCATCCAGACACACACGCCCTCACATGCACTCACATATAGGAACACATGCCTTTGATTGAGCCTCTGCAGAATGTCTTTTGTCATGTGAAAAAAAAAAAAAAACATACAGAAGCTCAATATAAGATCAACTAAAGTTATAATCCACCAGTCTTAGGCCTCTTCCTTCCATCTCTACAGTGACAAGTTTTTGGTCAGATCATTGTAATGTTGTGATATCATTAACTACTTTCAACTCGTCCGGGATTAGTATAAAGTTACACATCTGAGTTCAAAAACACATGGAAGCCCCAAAACCATCAAAGAAGAGAGGCTAATGACAAACAAAGACAGTCTGTGGCGAGCTGTATCATCTGAGATCTGCAGCCTCTGGGAAAACCACATCCTCTAAAAACTCACCGCCTCGACAAATGTACGACGCTGGCTGGACTTCCAGTCAGAAGTTTCAGAAGTGACACAAATAGACATGATCATGCTGAGATCAAAGCACGAGAAGCTGTGTGGGCGTCTGTGTAGACAGAGAAAGCTTGTGTTTGGTTTGTACACTCAGCAACTTTACTGTCAGAAGGTTTGCAAAGCTTTCCACATCCTAAAGGATTTTAAAAATAGCACTGCATATTATATGACAGCTTTTACATATTTTGGTCTTTTAAATATGATTCTCATAAGAATCAAGACAGGATTTGACTGTTACGGCTGTGACTTTTCTGCAGAACTTACAGATCTGTTGCAAGCAGACTTGTTTAATAGAAGACTTTACTGTCTTCCCTATTTAGTGCAATTGACAAATTACAAGCTGCTTTTAATCTTTGTAAATTAAGGCTGAACATAAATGCCAACAAGACTAAAACGATGTAGATATATTCGAGACATTATTACAGTATTACAAAAAAGTATTACAAAAATGGGAGTGAAACTGAGTTTAAAAGGCAATTTTTCTTTTGTTTGAGAAAAAAAAACCTCATTCAAGCAACCTTTTTTATCTGTACCTGATTTTAGTAATACTCGTTATATTAATACAACTTCAGCCTCTCTTAAAATACTGGACTCAGCACAGCAACATCAATTGTTTCAACTTGCTAATCAAACTTCATCAAGGCTTCGTAAAGCTTTCTCCAAAGTAAGAGCTCTATAACTTTAAGGAAATGTTGCGAAAAAGGAATGTGAAGGTTAACAGACTCTCTCACACTCACACACACACACACACACACACACACACACACACACACACACACACACACACACACACACACACACACACACACACACACACACACACGCTCAGGCACTTACATTAATAAGGTAACACAGTTAAGGCAGGACATCCCATTTCCTGTTACATGGGTGATAAGAGGATAAACACTCCAAAATGTGAAAGGCCTGTCAAAGAAAACACTTTCTTTGAGGATCGTCGACCTCCTGAGAAACTGCAGGAAGGTTTGAAAGCCAGCGGCGAGCATCTTTAGCTTCTCAGTGAACCAGTCTGTAATGTTCATTAGCTGACCTGGAGAGAGAGTGGAGTACATGAATGGAGGATACACCTTTGTTCCGTAGCCCTGTGCCAGGAAAGGTCCAGTAACATTAGATATGGCTGACCTGAAGTGAATGTTGGCCTCAGTGAAGGAAGAGAGTGCCATAGCAGGGGGTGAAGAGAGGAGGGGAAGGAGCACCTTCCATCCTGATAATCTCTTGTATTCTTTCCCCCATGGTGCCCCTTATTTCCAGAACTCTGCACCCTTTTCTTTCCATCGTTGGCTAAGCTACTTATTACCAAATTACAATTATTGCATGGGGAAGTCTCCCCCCACTTACACTTTCTAAAATTCGAGGGTGTTGTTGGAAAAGCTTTGCCAATGAAGGGCCTCTTATTTACTGTTTAACACAGGGGCCATTTTCCTCTGGTCACAATGTCGTTTAACTCTTCTCAAGGTTCTAAGTCATACAAATGAAAGGCACTGTACATTTTTTTAATTGTATGAAAATCTGAAGGAAAATCCAATCTATATTTCATATTTTCAACATCTATCAGTTACAGTTAGCCAGCAGCTAATGCTAGAATTCATCCAGTTCATAGCTTCACAGTATGTTTGCAAGAAATGTACACCAACATTAATAAACAAATTAGCGCTCATCCACTTCCTAGCTATCTGTTGTGCTATCTAGCTAGTTTGCTAACTGCTAAAATGTAGTAGTCTGCTGAAGTCTGACGACTAAAAGGTAAGCAATAAGATGTGTTTAATGTGAAATATGGCAAGGCTTGATATGGCAATAACATTTCAACTTGTATAAAGTAAAGTAACAGAATTATGACACTGAAGAAGCATGTTAGCTTTGACTGAGGAGAAACACTGAAACAAATGGCTGCTGTAAGAATATATTCAATACACATTTAATCAAAATGTCATTCAGCTGTATCATCTGTGTTTCATCCAAGAGACTCAGGATTTTTTTTAATCATGTTTGACTTGTTCAATGAATGGAGACATTAAAGAAAAGGAAACCAATAAATCTCTTTCTCTTTAATTATCCATGGACCACAGGGTGTGGTCTTCCTTGTGCCACAACATGGGTTACAAACCACACAGTAAAAACAGTGTCAATGCTCATGCTAATGTAAAACACCCGGAAAGAAAGACAGTACGCAGTAAAAGGTCACAGGCACAACAACACCAATTTGGTGGTCAAGCTGACTGTAAACATTGGACTGTAAAACCCATCTAATGTTGGGAAGAAAAACTATAAACGTGCCAGTTGTTTCTGGAGGTATTTTATTTGCCACAACAACTGGTACTTTGGATGCTTGAGCATGACAACCAACTCAGCCTCACTCCTCTCTTCCTCCCCTTCAAGGCACACAGCTCTCACTTTAACGTGTTTTCACGCAGTGTGCTGAAAATACACACTGCGTCACACTCTGTACAAAACCGCAAAGAGCTCTCCTGTTAGGACCGACCTTAATGAGGCAGGCAGTGTGTGTATATGCATGTGTATGTGAATGAGTGCTCAGGCTGAGGCTGACACCTGGACCAGCTGCTAGCTATAAAGCACAAATGTTGTGAGAGACTATCAAAGCACCTTGCGGGCGGCCATCTTTCTTCCTTCCCCTCCATCTCCAGCAATGCCTTTAAAAAAAAAAAAAACAGTTTACAGCATCCGTTGTTAATTGGTCTCTTACCTCTGACAGGCAAAGAGCACATTTGTAGATAGCTATGAACATTCAGGACAGAAAAATGCTCTTAAACACACACACATCAACACACACACACACACACACACACACACACACACACACACACACACACACACACACACACACACACACACACACACACATACACACACACACACACACACACACCCTCAGGTGAGTCAAATAATACAAACAGAAGTCTACTTTTTTTTTTGTATTTGCTTTCTCACAGCAGACGTAGGCTTTAGTCGTCAGGACTAAATGTGTGCTTATGTGTGTTTATGTTTTAAAGGGAGGCAGTGTGTGCAGGCTTATCTGGCTCAGCATCAGCCCTCGGATGATTTGCCCAAAGTCGGTGTTATGCGGGTTGCAGAGGGAACGCTTTTGTCTTCTTTGCAGAAGGCGGGCTGAGATCCTGCCTCGACAGCCGCCAGCTTACAGTCATATATTTACCAAGTGTAATGTGGAGGAATCTATCCTGATTGTGTTTGTACAGAGGCATACAGTCATCTCATCATATCCTACAATATTTCCTTTGAGGACTGGCGATATCACTCATTAAGTCTTTTCAGCATACAGTAGATGCAGTGCCCTTGTTTTATGAGATACAGAATCATCTCAGGAGACCTTTGGTGACATTGTATAAACATTTGTTAGGCCAACAAACCCTGACAAGAAATAACTATTCACACTGCCATCCCTTTCTCAGACTGCCTATAGCACAACCTTTTATAAGAAAGTGGATGGAAAGTAGACAAACAGCAGAAACTACATAGTAAAATAACCATGTGTGAATACTTTTAGAGGCAAGAGCAGCATGCGGTCAGAAATGGGGCATTGTTCAACTGTTTTATGTAACAGCATGATAGGTGCAACAGTTTATGCAAGTTAAAAAGAAATGTTGTGTTTCAGACTCTGCAGGCAGCAGACAGCGGGTTACAAAACTGAAAAAAGTAACTTGTTCCTACAGTTTGAAACCAATATACTATACACGTTTCACTACTACCTCCTCAAGACTCAAAGTAAACTGAGGACTTACAAGTCAAAAAGAGTTGGACAACATTGACAGAAAGTGTAATGTTAAGATTATAGGCATAAAAATTAGTTGAGAGATTGTTCAACAAAACTAAGGTGATTAAACTTCATCTGATATTTAATTTCATGATCAATGTGACTCAACAAACAATTAATGTTCTCATCTTTGTGTTTTTTGTGCCATGATGATGTATTTTAGCATATTAAGTCTATATGAGTGTACTAAAAAGGTAATATGAGTTCCACAAATTTTGGGGGAAAACAGGAAATAGTTCAAAACCCAGTCAACTTGGCTCGCCATTAGAGCAAAACAAACACTGGGAATTATTTGCAACTGTTATTTGAGTCTGATCTGCTCAGCAGCTCTGCTGGGTGTACGCCATCCACAAGTACATGTCAGCATGAGGAAGATTTACTGCCTCTGAGCTGAGGGCTTGTTTAGCCTGGGAGTGAGAGGCTGATTGAATGAGTATGTGTTGGGATGGAGTGTGTGTGTGTGTGTGTGTGTAACGTGCATGAGAGAGCATACGTGAGAGTCTGTGAGTTACGTGACATCTGCATGTGCACTTGGATAACTGATGTTAGTGCAGAAAAATGTCTTTCTCACTGATTGTTTGTTTATAGATGCGTGCGGGTGTGGGATTGTGTACATTTGTGTCTTGGAAGCCAGGCAGCAGGGGTTACTGTGGCGCTTTGGGCCTGAGCAGAGTTAACAGCTCATTAACACCAAGTCATTACGGGCCACTTCTCCCTCCCTCACTGTGCTGTGCATTAAGACACGGCCAGCCGCACTCCTTCACACACAATGTAAATCGCTCAAGACAAACTCACAGGCACAGAGGGGGAGCCCAGTGAGCGAGGCTCCTGGTAAGAAACACACCTGTGTGTTTGTGTGCTTTTCAAGCGCAAATGTGCGTGCACGTGCAGTGATCAGTGATGCTGCTAAGATTTTTGGGCCTCCAGACAGTAACCAACTAGCAATACTCATAAGTTTGATTGAAGAACTGCGATTGGCCCAACACAAAGCGAGTTAAGGCTTTGGGCTGCAAGATGTTATTTGCTGGCATCTGTGAGGACAAAAAATGAAAATTCTCAGATTCTACTTTTATGAATCGTCTTTTTAATTAATCTGTTTCCTTATTTGGACTTCCTGTATTAAAAATCGTGTCTCATCAGTTACTTAAACAATATGCACTCACCACAGCTTCTTTAGCTGTTTTAATACAGGATTAGATTCACTTAAATTCCCTTATTCCTGTTATTTCCATCTCTGTTTTTGAACTGCTTATCTAATAAAATAAGATTCAATAAATCCCTTTAAATCATCTTTGCTTCTTTGATCGTTTGAGGGAAATATGAATCCAATAAGCACTAATACATTTAGTTTACAGACATGCTAGGGATGCATGCTTTTACAATCCACAATTCAAATATGATTACCAGATACCTCCAGGTGTATGTCTCTTAATACGAAGAATACAAAAAAAGTAAGTTGGTAGTTGCCCTCCTTTTGGACTCTCATAACAGCTGTAATCAAACCCTGTACTTTTGCTTTCATTGCCTCATTTCAATAGCAGATTAATCACCAGATCCAACAAGCCTATGTTTGTCATTACCAAAAAGCATGACAAAGGTTAATTTAAATTCATGTGAAAGACCTGGGATGAAGTTAAGACTGACAATTCTTCACCGAACAATCATGATCTTGAGGGGATTTGTGACACAGCTGCAGAGTCTCTGCAGGCAAGCTCTCACAAGATGAGTGACGGCCTTAAAACACAGCTGTTAGAGGTGCGGAGAAACAGATGGAGTTCTTCCATCCACCTATTTGTATGTCAGCAGCTTGGCCCTTGATATCTTGACCCTCTCAGCACCTTTATTGAAAACATAAGTGTGGTCTGCATTGAAAGAGGTAAACAAAAGTATGAAATGCAAAGCAACATATTTAAAAAGGAGAGTAAGATTTTCTGCCTATTTCCATGTTCTGGTGATAGTTATTTCTTCTAACTTTTGAATTTGTTATAAAAAAAGGTTCAAAGGTCGGGCTTCATTGCCCCAGGGGAGAACAGCCACTGGCCGATAGCCACATGTGCACACTTCTTACCCACAAAGCACAGGGGGCTTTGTTTGTCCATCATCACTCCTAAATTTAAGAACATCTCTCAGTTACTACAATAGGAGCGGATGTGACTCCATCATCTGTTCCCACTTCAAAAGCCTCCCATTGTGGAGAGAGTGAAGAAGAAAGAGACACAATCCTCTTATTATCAGGCAACTAAATAGCAGCGTATGGACTTGCAGCTCACAATCCTTTCCCAGCAGCTTTAAAGTGGGCCCTGGGCACATTTTGGGTACAAAAAGTATTTAGGCTTTAGCAGAGGAGTTGATGAGGTGAGGGATAGTCACATCCTCCCGATTTTCTTTTGAAGACTCCATCGCTCTGACCTTTAGAAAATGGGAGAGAAGAAAAGCCATAAAACCTATTTTCCATTGCGTCTCTTTAAATTGGAGCCCTCAAGTGAAGAGACAGAGGGACGGCGGGAGTGAAAGAAGAATTGGCTTCATGATACTGTTTACATCACTCCCATGTCAATGCAAGTAAGGTGATGTGGCGGCTCGGCACTTCATTTGCCCCCAAACACATAAAAACAACAAGGTTCTTTGTATCTTAGGTGGTCTGATGAATGTGTTTGTTGCCCATATATCTCGTCTCCCTCTTAATTACAATAAGTTGGTGCCATAATAGGATTGTCAACTACCAAGGAGTGACAGCTTAAAAGAAACGCTTTCCAGTTGAAATGTGCCTTTGAGGGCCGATTTTCCAGAGCTTTCTTGCTTCACTTTAAAGCTCCATCCAATTCAGCAGTCCTTTCAGTGTAGCTGGGATACAAATCCATGCCACTGCAGCTATCACAGGCCCAGAATGAGCATAAAAAAGCTGCATTACATCTTGCTTCGTTTTTTAAAGGTTCTCCTTGGCTTCTCATGTGCAGGGGCCCTCTATAAGCGCAAAGTGTCCCACTTTGTGCTGCCAAGTGTCTGTGTTACTGGGATTTGTCATAGGGAAGTCAAAGAATCGCTACCAAGACAATGCTAGCAGCCACCATTTCATCGTAGCTCAGGGTCTCTATCATTTCAGAAACTCCATTGTCATGCTCCTGCCTGCCAAAGCCCGTCCCCTCATCCAGTTACCAATCAGCCATTTGCAGGGCTGATTTTCTATAGTGATGCCGCTGTGCTTTCAAGGTTCTTTAACTTTATCTCACCCTCCTCTTTATTGTCCAGTTGCAGCCGTCAGTTTGACAGATTCCAAGAGTGCTGCTGTTTTAGCCAGCGTGTCTTGGAGGCAGTGGCAGCGGATGTAACTGATAACCATACGCAGCCAAAGGCTACCGCTGTGCCTTCAATCCCTGAATGGCTGATTTCAAGGCACGCTCACACCATCCCGCACATCCACTCTACCAGAGCCTCTTCACAAAAAAGGACACATTTTTCAAATTGATGTTTCTAGACTGTTATTTTGTAAGTTAAATGGGAAAAAAAGCATTTGGTGCTGCCTTAAGAATACTTGTAAAAGATTTTCTCTGGTCTAGATTGGGTCAAATCTGCATCTTATATACATTTATATATGTATATACATACATATGTATCTTAACTGCAACATTAGAAAACACTTAGAGCAAAAAGAGGCATAAATTAGTCTGGGGAAAATCTTCCACTGTATTAGTTTTTAGTTACAGGAATTCCAGCATGTTTTAGCGATCCAAATCATTTTTTTTTTCAGCTCAGCAACAAGAGCCGGCTGTTTTGGCTGCTTAAAAGTACAAATATGGCTTTTAATAAATCAGCCATTTGTAATAGAGTTTTGACTAACGGCTGATAAGTGTGCATGTAATTATGTTGGGTAAAAGTGTAACTTTACTACACAGAAGAGTTTCCCTTTATTCCTGTTGTGAATTAAAGGAAAAAAGGAAATCTAAAAAACAGAAGCAATATATAAAGTCCTAGATAACATGTTAACATTGAATCACTGCTTTTCTAATCCAATTTCGAACTAACTGTAACTCTGTCCTCTGTTTTGGATATGATTGTAAGCTGTTGTCTGATTAAAGCTGACTACATTAAATAGTGTGCGATAGTGGCACAGTTTTAGAAGAGATGTTTCATTCTTTCACATATTTTCAGTTGCTGTTCAATCACGTACTGATACAGATTTTTCAAACTTCTTTACTTAATGACTTAAATCCTGCATAAGAGGGAAATTTCAAAAACCAGCTCAAAAGGATGTATTCTGACATAAACCCTGACGCATGTTTCAGATTACATCTTTCTAACCAGTGCCTGCACAAACACAAAGAGGATTTGGGGGAGAAAGTGCCCAGCACCTCATTCACCTCTCCATGCCCTCTTTCCTCCCTGTCCACAGGTCTGATAAAGTTGAGAGGCCCAGTGGCTGCACTGTTCTCCCCAACCAGTCAGACCTGGGACAGAGAGGTTAACTCATAAAAGATAATTGTGCTTAATGAGGGCCCCCCTCAAGAGGTGTGCTCACTGGAGGGTCCTTTCTGAATTGCAGGTGTTTTTCGCAGGGATAAGGTACTCCCAGTGAACAATGTAAGTCTATCTTCTGAATTATTTCTCCTACAAGTTTATTTAGATTTTTCAATGCCTTTATCTATGCCATTTTCAGACTACAATGTCCAAGAAATTTCATGAAGTTTGAAGTAAAAATGGTTTATAAAGATGGCAAAAAGCTCCAGGTTAGACTTCAACCTGAGCTGTCAATTCAGAGACTGTAGCCTCTGCACATGGTCCTGGGGTGTAACCTCTAAGCCAAACCTGCGCAACAAATGTTTATAAAATCATACATTCCCTCTGCCCATAAGGAATTTCATAAGTTTTATGAAACCCTGCCTCCATCACCATTTTTGAGTTGATAAAGGTCTGTCCCAAACTGTTATGAGCAATTCATGAGGTCAAAGGATGTCCATGACAGGGCTTAACACCAATTCTCAAGGAAAACTTTATTGATTCTTGATAAATTTCTGCATTTATCATTAAAATGGTTATGAGTTGGGTTATCAAGATCAAACAATGAACTTCATACTGAATTAAAGTGAAGGAGTGGAATTACTTAAGAAGAAAAAAGAAAGCAGACAAAGAGTATAGAGTTTTTAAAAGAAAAGTTGATATATGGAGTTATTAGAACTGTTAACATGATTCTAACTGAGAACTGAGAGTTTATTTGTTATGAATCAAGTCTTCATTATAGGTATTGAAGTGTAATAAGCCTCTTTTTGATTATATTGTACAAAGCAGTGTCAGAGTTCACAAATTTTCAAATGGATTCACTTCAGAATCTTTCAAAAGGACAAGAATAAAAGTTTGATTTTAAAAATTGGAAATACCCTCCTTTGAACAATTTGCTTTTGGCAGCACATAACCATCAACAATCCAAGCAGCCCCATTTGCATTTGAAATGGATCTTATACACGCTCAATCAAGACCGATAAAGACAGACAAAGGATAAAAGACAGAGAAGGGCAAAAATAAAAGGCAAGACTTCGGACGAAAAGACAAGCAAACAGAGGGGAGTTAGCAGGCAGGAGTACGTGAGGGAGCAGTAAACAAAGACAGCAGCCAAAAAGCAGAGACAAGGAAAAAAATTGACTGCGTGGGTGAGTTGGTGGTGCTGAAGAGAAGCCAAACCCTGCGGCCCTCACCTCAGCCACATCTTCATAAGCTGCAGCGCCTCCCTCTCCCCACTCTAGCCTCTGGCCCTGCAATAAATACATTTTCAATTAAAAGCACTGGGGAACAAAAGTAAGAAGAGGAGGGGGATAGGATGGAGGGAGGAGGACCCTGAGGGGGTCTGAGCGGATCCTCTGGATGACACCTCTGGCCACGAGACTGAAATATGCTCACAGCAGAGGCCCCTTCGTCTGGCCCCAGTACACGCGTGCAGTCTAATCACTGGCTGGCTCTACGCAGCAAGTCAGGCATTAAACGGCGTCCAGGTCTGAGTCCAGAAGTGCACCAGCCAGCACTTTGATAGAACACCTGCAGTGAAACCAGATCTTTACTGGACACGCTGCAACCTGAACCCCACACAGATGGAGGGTTGTGGGTCGGAGGGCATGAGCGTAAACTGGGCTCCAGACATACGACCACTAGTGCCTTTGAAGATTATTATAGGTGGCTGTTGTCAAGGCTAATATAAGGTGTACATCAGTGCCACTGGGTGTAAGGGTGATACCAGAATGCACAGAAACCTCTGACACGGTTTGCTCTCCTGCTGCACCTCTGCCTGTGAAGACAGATGACTTAAAGCTAACCCCTTTCTTACACCATGACAGCCCACTCTGGACTGACTGCAAACTTTTTGCTGCTTCATTGTTTTCAACAACCGTCTTTTCTGTATATGGACAATTTTTTACAACAAAATGTTTGCGTGTGGTCAGACCCATGCCCCAAATGCACCAAATTTACAAACTTTCCAGTTTTGGCTCTGTACATTTGGATTCGTTTGATCCAAAAACACTCAGCTCTCACTAGGTGGAAAAAAGACATCATCGGTCTGCAGAAACACAAACAAAAACAGGACTGTTTCTTCAGTACAGGATGACTCAGCACAGATGTAAGCGATAGACCCAACTGTTATACAGATTACCTGGAGGCAAAAGCAACAACAGAAAGTTGTTTAGCCACTAAATGTAGATAAGAAAAGACATGAAATGACCTACTGCACAGTTATATATACACAAAAACAAAAGTCTACTTTAGCGAGACTAAGGTGAGATTTCTTTTCAAACTTGATACAATGATAGAAATTTGTGTAATTGACAAAGTCTGGGGGAAATTAAAATGACGCAATAAACAGGGTGTTAAACATGCCAAATAAATCCCTTTTGGCTCTTGGTGAAGGCCAGTCAATGGGACAGCAACAAATAAGGGTTGGTATCAAAATATGCTTTAAACTTGTTAAAACAGCATGTTACATGTTTGTTTAAATTTGTAGTATTTCTGTTGGTGTCATATTATTTTGTGACATTTCTACCATTTCCATCCAATTAAAGAATCAGTCCAATTAACTTGTCAAATGGTGTAACCACAAAAGCATGACAAGTGTTATTCGCCCTCCTAGAAGTTGTGCAAGTTTTACTGATGAAATGTTACTTGTTATGAAATTTCATCTCAAAGTCAATTTGAAATATTTAATTTTTGAACTTGATTATATGAGTTTTGTTGTACTGAGCAAGCCAGTGTGCTGTAAACATGAATGTTTTCTCTCTATTTTTGGGTCAGTTGATTTAAAATCATTTCATTTTTACAGTGTAGTACACTGCTACAATCATATTCATAGTTACTTTTTTGCACAATATCAGATTTTTTCAATGAAAAACACTGATTACACCCATTGAATTTTCCAGTTCTGGCAGTCATGGCAAGCTTAGAAATAAGGCTGCATCAAAATCAGATGAAAAGTTCACAGATTTGGTTTTAATGATAAAAGGGGAATTTTGCCTTGACAAACACACACAGATATGAAACCTGCAACATAGGCCTCATGACTGCCAATGGACTCCTTTTTCATTTACTTTGGTTGCTCTTTCACCCACCCAGACTTGTTCAAATATCATACAGGTTTGAAATAATTACCACAACTTGGAGGGGAATATTTCCTTAAATGGAAATTCAGCTTAAAGCATCTTAAACAACCAACTTTATATACAAATGCTGCAAGAATAATAAGGGAAAACATTTTTTAGTAAAGGTATAAAACAAGAAACTACAAATCAAATGGGGGCCACTGTTGTACACATGGTGCTCCTGGAACTACATTCCAATGCACTCCATGGGAATGTGAAGTATCCCCGAAACGACACAATACATCCTTTGGCAGGCATTAAAGCTTCCAAATATGGGCAGCTACAGAGAAGTCAGTGATGAATTTGTCGGCAGGTTTGGTTTCGGCGGCACAAAGCAGAGCGCTGCCTCAGCTACATGGGCTGTCACTGTGCACCGCCCAGGGTCACGGTCTCTGTTCTGAGCACCGTGACCGCTGCGGTAATTACCCAAATTGGTGAAGAAAAAAAGAAGCTTCAGCATTCCTGGAGTGTCACAGGGGCTGGGTTTGTTTGGGCAGAGTGTGGGCTGGATTCTCTGATTCCAGGATGGATGTGAAGGGATTTAAGAACTCAGGAATTTTCCCCTCTCCTCATGCTCTCCTGTCACCATCCCCACCCATCACCCCACCCATGCCTTGATCTGCCTCTGGTTCCCAACAGGAGAAAAGAAAGAGGGTGGGAGGGGAGAGACGTGCTGCAGGTCAGGAGAAGTATGCAGTGGTCAGAGTGGGTCAGTGGGTTGGGTGACCTGGAGGTCAGTGGATGTTGTCATAGCTGCTGATACTGTAATGAGAGAATGAGGAGCTGTCTGAGGTCATATTAACTTATTAACTAGCTATTAAATAATTGTTACATGAAGTTGTACTTGGCTAAAAGCTGGAGTAGGCTGAGTAAACAGCCACTGCTCCAGTCCTTGGCCCTAGAGCTGGTTATGTTTCACTTTTTCTATCCCAGCCTCTTGGCAGTAGCAGCAGCAGCAGCCAAGCACGTTCCCCAGAGATGCTGAAGCTAGCTAGCGTCATCCCAGCTAACGAGGTCCACGCTTTTACTGTTTCCACCAGGCCTGCCAACAGTTCCCAGACAGGGCCCCATTTCACGGCTGTCTGCTCAAGGTGTGGGACCATACGTGGGCCCCATTGCTGGTTGGGGGCAGTGAAAGAGAAATAATGTGTTTAGATTTTTGTGCAAGTAATCTGTGTGTGCGTGAGTACGTGTGTGAGTGTTGTGACTTAGTAGACTGATGCAGACATAGTTTTTTTAGGCATGAAAGGTAGTTGTATGGCTCATAGTGGAATTTCCATTTCATTTCCCCCTTTATCCAATCAGCAGGCCTGGGGGCCCTCCAGCCTAGTCAGGCAGGGGGTTGTGGGAAACACGGTCTGACTGTAGGAGTTGATGTGATTTAGGCCCTGCTTGAGGGGAACACATGCCTATTTTGACAGACGCTGGCCTCCTGCTCAGACTGAGGTCTGCAATTACACAGGACATAAACACAGTGCGTCCAGGCTGAGCTGGAGCTGTGAGGGCCCATGGGAGCGGAAAATGCTACACAGCTTTGCAGAGGCCGCAGAGGCCTTGGCAGGCGCCCACAGACGGCCATCGCGTGACTGTGGGAGAGAGATGACTCGTGTGAGTAACACAGCAGAGCTAAGCTGAGAAAGGGTTTGCTGTCCAAGAAGCATCCAGATACATGAATGAGATATCTTGTGCAGTAGCTTAAGACAGTGGTGTTTATATAAAGTGATGCTGCTCTTGCTGAAACTTATCCGCAACACACACTTCTGATCCTGATCCGACTCCTACAAGCTTGTTAACAAACAACTTTCTCTCCTAGCAGTCCACACACAGCCGCATCTCTTTCCCTTTGTTCCTTTTTTAAGCCACCCTCTCTCAAGCTACATACTTGTTCCCTCCCTCAATCCCTCCTCTTCTGCCTGCCTGGGGCATGTGTGTGTTTGTGTAAAGGGGGTTAAGTGTGCCACCACGCAGCAGACTCCGTGTACGGTTTCCTACCCAGAGAGGAAGCATCACTGTGCCTAAAACAATTACCCATCTAAGTGTGCTAAATCAACTCTTATGCGGAAACAATGCGGCGGCTGCCACTGTTATTTACTGTAATGAATTGGGTCTATTGTGAGCACGGCGCTCTTTGGGGACCTCTCATTGAGCCCGGCTGAATGCAACAAGCCCTGAATGGATGTCAGGCCACATAAAGGTTTTTGAGCAACAGTGAGAGTGTTGCCTTGTGGATAAAAAGAGTGGCGGTGAGATCATATTTACCCACCATTCAGTTCACTTTATATACGCCCATCGGCCACATCCTATTTGGATAAATCAGGGACAGAGGGAGCGGCCGGCAGACTAGAGTGTGTTTTCCAGTCAATTCAGAGCGGGACCTGACACAAGCATGGGAAAGCAAATAACCCGGATTAGGCTTCTTCAAAGGCCTGGGCCTGTGAAAGATGGGAGCAGGAGGAGCAGACAAAGGTGGGAGTTAGACACACACACACAGACTTACTGTTATGACAGTAAAACACACACACATAAGTCAAGATGGTTTATGAAACTCTATCCAACTGAGTTGCGGGTTTGTTTGGTTGTTTTTGCCTCTTTCTAAGACGGGGGGATCAAACACATGAGGAAGAGGATGGTTAAGTGTGTGAGGATATTTGTGTGTGTAGGGGGTGATGGGGTAGTGTGAGGATTGCATGTTGGGGCATCTACACAGCGGCAGGATCACACTTCACCTCACTGGCTTGGTGTGTGAGTTTAACACTCGGCGAAGCCAAGCCAGTCTTGCCAGACTTCCACTGCCAGTGTGCATGTACACGTGTATTAGTGAGTGGAAACTTCTTATCCCATCTTTGAGTGCAACTGGAGTTCAGCTGAGGATGTCTGTGTTTCATTAAAAGCGCATCTCAATCTCTGCAGACAAACACTGTGATACTTTCGCCCTGAAACGTGAGGGAATCCGACTGCTGAAGCTTTGTGGCACTCAAAGATTCAACACAGTCATTTATAATTTACACACAGAGAAGCAGCACACACTGACATCACTCCAAACCCCAACAGTAATAATGACGCACAAGGTTAATTTCTCAGTGATGGAGCAGTTAAGATTGTCAGTGTTCCCTTGACATGAAATCATGTTACACACATGTGCTACATACCTCTGGACACAGTCTTTAGTGTTGACATTACTCTCACTCAAAGACAACCTTATTCAACAGCAGGAATGTTCACAACTGCGTGTGTGTCTGACAAGTCCATTTTTCTTTCCTTCATTTTCTTCATACTAAAACACTCACCCCTTTCCCCAAGAGTCACAGTAGTCTCCCAAATGTACACACTCACACACTCTCTTCATTGCTGAGAGAGTAAAAGCACACACACACACGCAGGCACACAGCACTCGGTTCCCTCAGGCGGTCTGGCTGTAAGATGATACCTCGTCTCGGAGCATTTCGCACATGCCTTCCCGGACAGTTCCCACACTCCCGGCTGCCTCAGCCTGTCTGACCTTTGCCAAGCCCGCCACCCTCCCCGCTGCCCCCACCCCCTCGGCCTCCTTCCTTCTCCTCCTCCTCATCTTCTCCCAGGGCCTGCGGTTTGGACAGCTGCGTCCAAGCTGGCTGCCTGGCTTGTGGAAAACATCCGCCACACATGGAGGACTGCGCTGATCCTCCTTGGCTGCTGCTGGCTGGCTGGCTGGGTGACTGACTGGATGGGAGACTGGTGGCCGGTTCCCTCATCCCATGAGTGCATTATTTGACCAAGATCCACTGGTTTACCCCATCGAAACTCCCCTTTAGAAAGTAATGGGTGTGTGATAGGAGGATTTTTTTCCAGTTTCACCATGTGACATCATGACAAAATTCCAGAGTTTAACCTTTTTATTCATACACATAAGAATGGCTCACATTCACATTTCCAGAGGAACAATATATTCTCCTTTCACAAGAAATACTCACATATTTTGACTTGTTTATAATGCACAGAACTGCAGCAAATTGTTTTTACATTAAGATTTTTATTTTGGGTACCCCATGAATAAAGGTTGATGGGTGGAGAAAAACAAAAACCTACTTATTATATATCAGAAGCTATTTGCTCTCAGTCCACGTGTCAGACTGTTTTTTGAATGAAATTACGATTCAAGTCAGTCTTGTTAAGGTGGATATTTTGTTGCACTGCAGCTCTAATCAGCTGCAGCATGGCTCCAATTTGAGGCCTCCCCATCAACTTAGTGTGGTGCATAAACAGGCCCAGGTTATAGCCCCACACACCTACGCCTGCACGCACATACATACACGCACACACATACACACACACACACATCTTCCACATATGATACTGATTTTATCCTGGATCTGGACTCTGGCCACTGCTTGGAGCCTTTTTCCCTTTAGTGCATGCATCATGCCCCCCCCCCCCCCCCCCCCCCCCCCCCACACACACACACACACATTAAAAACAACAAAAAAAAAAAAATAAAATAAAACCTACCACATACCAAGCATTTGAATACTGCTTGCATGAAGGCAGATAGAGTAGATTAGATTAGAGAAAGGTAGAATCGTGTGTCTGTATCTTTAATGGCAAATAATGACACACTCATACTCCCTCACACAGAGACACACACATACACGTACACAGCCTGTTAACTGCCTTCTCTCCTCTGATTGTGTTGTCAGCGACAGTCTCTTTGTTGCGCATACAAACACTGTTGAGTCTTTCCTGCAGTTTCCTCAGCTTCCCTTCTTCACACAAGGATGAAAAATGAAGTGTGATGAATAGAAGGAATGGTGTAAGGTGGAGGATTACACCCCTGGCTGGAATTTTGAAGGGAGTAGCTTCACTGTAAAGACAGAAAATACAATCTTGATGGTGTTGCCGACACCTTGCATCACATTTCCCCTCTGTTTGAGACAGGATTATGGTGGGGAACCAGAGTCTTGGCAGGGCTCATGCAGCCTGACCTGAGAATCTGAGGATTCCTCTGTGTTTGTGGTTGAATTCAGCCACAGTGTACACACACACACACACGCTCTATCAAACAAACACAAGTGAGTCTGTCAGCAGGGCCACTCTGTGTATCACATCAAATGGAGGAGTGTAGAAGCTTCTTCCCATGACAATTTCCAGCCCCTTCACTTTTCCGTTTAATAGCTTTTGGTTATATCTTAGAGTTTTGTTGACGTCCATTACAATCACATTTTTATGCTAAGCCTTCACAATACTGCTGAAAGGGATGGTATGATTGTGTAGCAACTAAAGCATCCTCAAAACACACTGAAAAGGCCTTACACTGCATGCCATCATTCAACTTCTAACAAACATTCATTTACTGATAGCAGAAAGTGTCATGTAAGATACGAATCTGCAATCATAAAATTGGAAGTTTATTACAACCCCAATTCGAATGAAGTTGGGACATTGTGTAAAATGTGAATAAAAACAGAATACAATAATTTGCAAATTTTAACCTTTATTCAATTGAATACACTAAAAAGACAAGATATTTATTCTTCAAATTGATCAACTTTATTTTTACCTTTTTTCTTTTGTAAACATTCACTCATTTTGAATTTGTCGCCTGCAACATGTTCCTAAAAAGCTGGGACAGGGGCAACCAAAGACTGGGAAAGTTGAGGAATCCTCAAAACACCTTTTGGGAACACTTCACAGGTGAACAGGTTAATTGGAAACAGGTGAGTGTCATGACTGGATATAAAAGGAGCATCCCTGAAAGACTCAGCCATTCACAAGCAAGAATGGGGTGAGGTTCACCTCTTTGTGAAGAACTGCATTAGCAGCAAATAGTTTAGCAGTTTAAGAACAATGCTTCTCAATGTACAGTAAAGAGTTTATGGATTTCATTATCTACAGTCCTAAATATCATCAAAAGATTCAGAGAATCTGGAGAAATCGCTGCATGTAAGCAGCAAGGCTGAAAACCAACACTGAATGCCTGTGACCTTTGACCCCTCAGGCAGCACTGCATTAAAAACCAACACCATTGTGTAAAGGATATTACCACACGGGCTCAGGAACACTTCAGAAAACCATTGTCAGTTAAAACAGTTCATCACTACATCTACAAGTGCAAGTTCAAACTCTACCATGCAAAGACAAAGACATATATAAACAACACCCACAAACACCACCGGCTTCTCTGTGCCCAAGCTCATCTGAGATGGACTGATGCAAAGTGGAAAAGTGTGCTGTGGTCTGACGAGCCCACATTTCAAATTGTGTTTGTAAATCATGGACTTTGTGGGGTTGGAAACCAGACCACCTGAAGAGAACCCATGCATGCACGGGGAGAACGTGCAAACCCCACACAGAAAAGTCCACTTTGCCAAAACTAAGATTCAAACTGGTGACCTTCTTGCTTCTTGCAGCACTGACCATTGCACCACTGTGCAACCCTTAAAGGAATGTTGTTCCAGTTTAACAAATATGGCTTCCTTGATTACTCTTCACATTAATGGTCCTCCATCCAAAATTTGAAACCTTCTGTCCTTAAATGAGTGTCCCTTGTCCTTAATATGAAGATCTACATATTTGAGGCTTACACAGAATTCTACCAAGTCTAGTTGCCTTTCACAGATCAAGTTTGGGATTTCATTTGTTGGAGCTGCAATGTTTCCACTAGCTTTATACAATCAATGAAGCTTTTTTGTTTGATACTACCATGTTTTTGTCTGGATCCCATAAATATACCTCTTGAGGTAAAGAGAGAGGGAGAGAGAGAGAGAGAGAGAGAGAGAGAGAGAGAGAGAGAGAGAGGGAGAGAGAGAGAGAGGGGCTGTGGTGCCTCCTGTGTATTTTTTTTTTTAAATTACACGCACAAGCTATCATTAAGGATGGGTTTAATGTAGCAAGTACAATAGTTCAGAAAATTGAAGACTTTTAATTTGAGAGCTGAAAACTGATTTAAATCAAACATGGGATAGGGGATCTGGGGGCATGGTAGCATTGAGGGCAATAAGAAAAACTGCACACCCACATTATACTGCATCCAAACAATTCACACATACACACTTACACCTACATAAATACTCAATTCTCTGCTCATCCTCCCCCTTCTCACCACTTCCATCCATCCACCCGTCTCCCACGAGGAGCTCTTGCTCCAAGGCTGCGGTGCAAGCGCTCGTGATAAAAAAAAAAAAAAAAAAAGAAAGAGTGAGAGAAAAGAAAAAAAAGCTCACCCTGATGTTGGAAAAACTGAAACCAAAAAAGGCAAGAGAACAAATGTGGTAGGAAAAAAAGTGTTAAGTTGAAAAGCGAGCATTTTCTCTTGCTCTGAGCTCTTGGTCCAGGCTCACAGCATCCCTGGATGCCAGAGTCTTTCATCATTTGGCAGCCTGGCTCTGCAGTTCAGTTTTACCTCCTGGCTGGAGGCAAGCGAAGCACCACTCGTTCTCCACGCAGCAAGCAAGTACGAAACAGAGATGGAAAAGAGGGAGATGGAAACAAAGACAAAGAGAGAGAGAGAGAGGCAGCCTTTCATGCAAAAACAACCTCTGGAGTCATTCATGGCCATGCATGGGCTCCTGTCTTTTTATTCTTTGCTTCTCCATCTCTCTTCTCTGTTTGCTTCATTTTCTGATGTGCTTTACCTCCAGAAGTAAAATGCTTGTCATTATATAATCTACACTAGCAGATAGCTCCCAGTGATGGAGATGTTGAAAGCAAAGTGGGGGAGATGTGTGCTAGCAAGGCAGAGCAGAGTGACCTCTGATGTCCTGTTCTCCTTTTTGGAAGGAAGCAGAGACTTTCTGGTATCACTGCTAAAAACCAAAAGCAACCGTATTCTAGGCCTTAAAGACTGCTTCGCCTTCGTAGGCGATTTCAAAGTACACCTGCCACCCTGTTTTGCCGGTTTTCTCCATGAAGCTCTCTGAAACTAAAACACCAATCATCAATACTTCAGGCTCTTTTATCCTTCTTTACTCTATTTCTGATACAAAATTCTCAAACTCAATTCTGCTCAAAGAATCTGACTTAAGGTTTACAACAAACCACAAATCCTTAAATTACTCTCCATTTATTTTAATGAAGATTTAGAAAGTAATAAAACTACTTCTTAAATATACTCTTGCAAATGCAGGGGGGCACCACACGCAGGAAAATAAGATCTCAGTCTCCCGCTAAGCGAATAAACTGCACCCACAGTGCTGACCAGTCCTAAATGCTCTCCACCGCTGCGAGAGAACACAGGTTCCCACAGGGCTTCATAAAGCACCCCTACCATATGCATTCTTTTGCCATGGATATGCCACCATGAACAAGACACTCGGGCATGTCAGGCCAGACTGAGAGGAAGACTGATGTGTCTCATCATTAGAGCTGATGGCCTTCCCCTGCAGCGAGCTGTGTGTTCCTACTGTGGAGGCTCAGCGGGGCTTTACTGGCACCCCGCTAAGACTTCTGGGAGCAAAGACATCTGCTGGCAAACTTCTTCCTCCCATTCAGATTCATGGGGCCACATAGGAACACACACATGCACCCAAAGTGATACAAAAATATTACTAAGTGTGTTTGCACAGATTTATACTTTTAGAACACACACACATATGCAGACACATACACAAAGGTCTGGCGCCAAATGGGTGCAATCTGGCCCCTGGGGAGCCTGCCCGCCACCCAAGGCCCCTGCTGGGTTTGCCCAGTGGGAGCTCCGGTGCTAGTGGCTAGCAGCACAGTGGGGTGTCTGGGAGATGCGATCCTGGAGACTATAAGGCTAGGAGTGGTGTGGCGACCATGGAGGCCTTGTCCCTTAGACAGGCCGCAAAGACAGAAAGTTTCTCAGGCCCAAATGTATGAACTTAGACATGGATGATTGTGTTGAAACCTTTGCAAAAGCTGTTCCCATGGCCTTAACGTGAAGGGTCCTGAGAATTTATTTTTGAGCGCTTAATCATTTTCATTGTTAAGGTCCATGAAAAACAAAATTCAAACTCAATAGATATCAGATGTGTCTGAGAGCCACTTCTGGACAGATGTTTTATCACTAAGGAGAGTCTAGATAATGTGGTTCAGTCTACAATGGCACAGACATCAAAACCCAACACGTACAAGGGTCAGCTTAACATTTTCAGCACCCAACCACATTATAATAACAACAAATATAAAAAAATGGCATTTTCCAAATACAACATTTTCCGAGTTAAGCAAGTTATTAAAGATTTTGTTAAAGAGTTTGAGATGATATGAGCAGAAAGTGTAGAAGAAGCTGGATTATCCAAGAGACAGAAACCCCTGTTTTAATCTTAATGCACAAAGTCCAGGGAGAAACAAAATATTCAAATAAACATCAGCTGGTTTTACTAAAAGAGTGGGTCAAACTATCTCAGGTCCAACCACCAAACACACTGGGTAGCAATAGCTGGTGGCAGGAATTTAAGACACAGCTGTATGACCAAAAAGTTGGAAGTTTGTACCTCTGAACTGTTGATTACAGAAAACTTTACTCTTGCTCATTAACTGCCACCAGGGTGTCCTGGGCAAAACGGTCAGGCTCCACATGTGAATTTGTGTACAGGCACAACTTTCTGAGTAACATCGAACGGTCTGTAATGAAGCAAAAATGTATGACTTGCTTATGAGGGTTTTTTTGCTTTGAGGGTTTGAATGTGTATTTGGAAGCTCCATTTATTTTGTGAGGCTGACGCACGAAAATGTTCGTCTGTGAAGATCAAAGAATAGATAAACTGTAACCTAACACTGTAGTCTTTTCTGAAGTTACAACATTTAGCTCACATTTAGAGCATAAGGCTGGTTTGGCATGGTGCAATAAAAGGCCAGTCTATGTAAATAGTCTTCAAAAAATGGTACCAACCATTGTGTAACCCCTGAAAAGTGGAATGAAAATATTGCTGAAATTCTGACACAGGTGGAAAGAAACAAAAAAGGCCATTGAGTGCTCTTTGAAAAAGTTTAGATTTTAGATTGTTTTTTCTTTACAATGTGGTATTTGCATGTATCTCACCAGCTTTTAAATAGAGCAACACCAGGGTTAGTGATAAACTTCATACATCGTATTGCTGAGATTTGTAAACTTCTTGCATCCATGCTGTCCATGTCCCATCACGGGCAGGATTGGCTGGTGATTGATGATCTGTCTCATCATAGCCACAGTTACCTGCCACCACTCAGAGAGGACAAAACCTTTGGGCCGGGCCAGAACTAACTTAATTCTTGTCATCCGCCCCTTTGCAAGTTCTGGGAAAAATGGCCTGGACTGAAGAGTTTGGGAGATAAGAGAAGTGGGACTTGAATGGACCTAAAAGGAGAAAAGGACTGAAAGGAAGAGAAAGTCCGTCAATGGGAAGGGGGCTGGAGAGGCTGAATGCAGGATTGCGTGGTCTACAGTGTTGATATTTCCCTCAATGGTCGCCTCTAAACTGAGCGTTTTAAGCCACCCCGACACACTAAATTTGCCCTTTGTGCAGGCAGAGGCCCCTAGCTGTCGTGATGCAAGGTGAGGAGGCACTGGGGGCAGATGAAACCTGCTTGTCACCTCAATGGTTTCTATTCTCCCCTCTGTATGCCCTCCCTGGCCCGACCCGCCCATCGCCACCATTCAACCAGCGCTCCAGTGGGAACGTCCAGGGACCCCGCGCATTGGGACGGTCTCATATAATGAGCCTCGCTGGATGGCTTGAATGTGGCACCATTGTTCTACCCAGGGCCATTAAACCACCTCCTGGGCAAACAAGAGCGTCCCTCTTCCTTTATGGGGCCCAAGAAGGCAACAAAGAGAGGAGTCATTGAGACACAGAGGGGCCGCCCTTTGTTTGGTGTCCTTTTTGCTGCTCCTCAATGCCTGGGCTGGGAAGGGGAGGCTCCTGTTGGTCTTTAGCGCTCCTCATATCGCCACAATCCCTTGTTTGGCCAAAGTGGAGATGTGAACTTAATTGACTTAAGTGGCCCCAGTGCACCGTGTAGCAAATAACCTGGAGGACATACAGAAAATGTATTGTGTATTGGAAAGTGTTTTTGGCTGTCCTTGCAGTGGTGAAAACCTGTGAGGACAGTTTAATAGCCCTTGTGGTCCAAACTAATGAAACCCTGGAGGATTTTGCACTATCTGAATTCACCTATGAACTGCAGCTGAATCAAGATGAATAAAACAAATTGGAAAAAAAAATCACTGGATTAAAATAACTTTGTAAAAGTGAAGCAAAACAAGAAGGCTGCATCTTCTGACAAACCAATGGTAACAAAATTACTAAAGCCTCCCTCACATGACAGATGATTCCAACTGTAACCACTTACATAACAGCCATAAATACAGAACATAACTGAACAACTGTCTGTTTCTGCTCTGAAATTGTCCATGGAGGACACAGTGAAGCTCCTGAGATGTTACAGATGCCCTCCCTGTGTTAAACTCATGAGTAACATTCCTGCTACTTAAGAAGAGAGAAAGTCCTTTGAACACCTAGAAGCAAAAGCGCTGCAGGGCAATGTCAGGTTGCACCATCCCTCACATCTAAACAGGCCCTGACCTCAACCTCTCCTCCGGCCACCACACTGCGCGGGGAGGCTAATTAGCCGAGGGCAGGTGCTGAACGCTGGGCTCCTGAGGAGAGGTTAAGGAGAGGAGTCATCACCTCCCTGTGTGCGGCTAACAGGGCTTGCTGCCACTGTGTCATCCATCCTGTAGTCTAATCGAGTTATCATATCAACAAATCTCCCATCAGGGGCCCCGCGGCTGACACTCCCAGAAAGAAACCCAGAGGGGGCCGACAAATTTCTAGCAGCAGGAAGCTGAGGGAAAGGAGCCGGCCTGCTAGGCAGCAATGAAAGGTACCTGCAGCCTGCGGTCAAACTCCCCTCTGGGGACGACACTCACGCTGGGCGCCATGCTGGGGCGGTTATTCGATTAGACTGCGTGTTATGTGGGCAACTCCATTCTGCAGCTCTGTGGCTG
This sequence comes from Labroides dimidiatus, assembly GCA_030710495.1. Taxonomy (NCBI): domain Eukaryota; kingdom Metazoa; phylum Chordata; class Actinopteri; order Labriformes; family Labridae; genus Labroides; species Labroides dimidiatus. The sequence continues at coordinate 14,027,662 of CM061146.1, forward strand.
AGAGAACCACCCACTGGGAAAACTGTTCAAGTTACCATGGGGAGAAAAAAGGAAATAGTCAGGGATAAAAAGCATCCGATCGGCTAGAAAACATACAATACAGCATTAAGGCTGTGAGGTCAAAGCTGTGCAGGGAAAGCAAGCGCAATCAAAATATGCCCATTCTACCTAATACCTGTTTGGAAAGAATAATATCAAATACATGCTGTAAATAAGTTCTGATTTTTTTTACCTAAGCAATGGCTGACCGGCAACTCTCACACAAGAAAACTGAGTTTATCATATTAAGAAACACCACTAAGCTGAAGATAGGTGCCAAAGATGTAATTTCAATATATATTTTAAGCAAATGTACATTTGTGGTCTGCTGTGAATTCATCTCACCCACACCAAACACACATGCACAATATTAGCTTTCACTCTCGCAGTGAGAAACACTCAGCAGGGGTCAGTGGGAGAAGGGGATAGCTATGTTGGCCCGAGAGTTGACCTGCCACTCCATCGCTACCTGCTGCTAGGGCACAAAGAATCCCCTTGGCGAGCCGCGTCAGAAAGAAAAGCCAGGCGGAGAATGAGTCAGCTCGAGCTCCACAGAGGAGAAGACTCTCGTCTATCCCCCATGACCACTCTGTCATCCATGAATACTATTTACGCCACAGGAAGTCTTTTCTCTAATAGACCCCCCTCGGTCTCTCTTCTTCGCCTCGCGCTCTCGCCACATTCACAGGGGCCCTTCTAGTCCTCTGTGTTCTGCCTCATCCTTTTCTCTTCTCTTTTTTATTGGCTAAATCAAGAGAGATGCTCCCCAAGCATTGCAAATTGATTATGGCGCTGAACATTTATTACATGATGGCTGGGGGTCTGCATGCTGGAGACGTGTGAGAGAGAGAGAGGGAGCGTGCTGGGGAGAGATGTGGGCTCTTCCTCAGGGTTATCATTATGATCGCACACTTTGTCTGTGTTGGGGGGGGCTATGGAATTTGTTTCACAGAGGACCTCTTAGAAAACTAGGACAAACTAGCAAAAAAAAGAAAAATATAACTTCTAATTGGTGTGTTTTCATGTTTCCACGTAAACTCAAAGATTACTAAGCTCTCTTGAAAATGTTCTGTGAAATCCAAACTATTGTGTTTTATATCTCCTTTTAAAGCTGCATGCAGTCAATCTTTCAGCATTTACTGTTGTCTACAAAACTTACAACAATGTAGGACTTAAACACGAAAAATGCAACAACAGTGCAACATAAAAGCAGTCTAAAAAAACAGCCCTGCAAAATAAGCTTAAGATTTATAGATGTGATTCTCTGTTTTTTTTTATCAATACTTTGAATGATTAATAGCATCAATGGCCTTAAATACAACCATACATTACAACCATGAATTATACTCTATCAATGTTATGTTTTCTGTTAACAATATATTCTACGGTTATGTCTTCCTGTCATCTCTTCAGCACCTAGTTTGACAAATGCAATGTAATAATGTCATCATGGAGTGTTACACCTGATGTATTTTTTGACATCTCTTTAAGTCTCTGCAGAGACACGAGAGGCAGCGTAGGAAGAGAACAGTAGGATTCACCTGAGGTTTTGTCGTCGATGGCTGACTGAAGCTTTCCCACTGAGGTAAAAATTACTCAGTGTCACTGCGATGTAATGCCACTTTTAAGCTGTAATCTGCAAGATTTTGTTCAGAATATATACAAATTTCATGACTCTACAGACTCAATAGCTGGTGTTCAAAACTCTTGAAAGGATCTTTCAAAATAGGCATTTATTAATATAAAATTCTGACTGGATTTTGACAGGATTACTAAGAATAAAGCTTTGAATCAATGGAGTTGCAAAAGTGTTTTTCTTACAGATGGAGAACTCTTTCAGAGAAGTTTGGTAACTCATTCCATCATGTGGAGAGAACAGAGGAGGAGAGTCCAACTACTGACTTTGGGCCTTACTGCGATGAAAGTACCAGGCTCTAGTGATGTTCACCTCATCACTCTCCTTAGTCAGCTGCAGAGCTTCTTGGTGGTTAAATTAATTCTTTATATCTCCGTTGCTGTTGGCTGGAAATGCTAGTCACATTAGGTCTAACTGTGGTGCAGTAACCAGCCATTGGCTGGAACTGTAGCTCTGGTACTGCCATGAGAAAATGATTGATCAAATTTGTAGTGCGATGCAATTAGGCAAAACTTCGATCTAAAAAAATTGTGATAAATTTGTAGATTGTGTCTAATTTAACTGACATAATCACTCCACCGGAGTCAAAAAGTAACAAGTCATGTGGATGTTGACCTGCAAGAAGGACCAAAAGCTGGTGGCATCATTTAACCACAGACTTTGTAATCCTGTGTTTAGTAGTGTGCATAATTTTGACTGTTTTTTGTGTGTTTTCTTACACCTTTAGACCAGTTGCTTGGTTGTAATTTAAATTTCTGTTTAAAGACTAGGAAACTGGTTGCTTTGAAACATTCCTACCAGATGCCTTTCACTGTCAGAGCATAGTGGGTGACTTGCCCTGGGAGTCACAGTAGGTGAACAGGAGGCTTTGAATTTGATGCAAGGGATATGAAAAGCTGAGTGATATTTGCCTTTGTTGGGTTGGTTGAAGACCAGTTCTGCTGCTGCACTCCTGATTATCTTGACAAATCTAACGTTATGTCTAAACTTCTTGGTGTCAAATTTGACCAGGCTTTGTTTAGATCATCATATTAAACGCATGAACCTGAGTCTTCCACTTTATAAACAATAATAAACTGTCTGATATTCAAGATTGTTGGACAAAACTTATGAGAATACTCATTGCACACCCATTTTACTCTGTACATTGGTTTCCCATCAAATTGGGGATTTATTTTTAATATTTTTTTTTATATAACTGTGTGTATCTCGGACTAATTTCATCCCCAAATCACCAGCAGATTTATCAGGTCTTAAAAAAACAAAAACAAGAGGTGATAGTTTGTGGCTGTGAATTACATTTCTGGATCACCAAACTTTCTAAACTCTGCTGTAGACTCAATACATTCAATGGCTTGTCACTTCACCATTTACTATAGTTTCCTTGTAAAAAGGTGGCACTTGTTGACAGTTCACATAAAACTCATTGAAACATGTGGAAACACACTATCTTTTATAGCTTACCACCCAGTCCTCTTTACATAAAGCACCAAGCAGAGAAAGGGGAATACAGTTTTGGGATGACCTATGGTGAAGCCTGCTTTAATCCAGTCTGCAGCACCTTCTACTGGGACAAAGGGGATTGTGAGCAGCAGGAAGTCCTCGGTTCCAACGCTCCGCACAAAGCGTCTGCCACTGGGTCATGATTAGAACATCAGTGTGGCCTGCAGAGCTCTTGCTGAGAAGGATGCAAGCTCAGACCCACGCCAAGCCAGGACTCTGCCAGTCCTTTGAAGAACAGAGAGCGGGTGAAAGAGTTGGCCACAATGAATACCTAAAAAAACCCATTCAGACAGACCTTGAGAAGCACAGGTTGCCTCTGTGGTCAATCCTCCCTCTCCCTCTGTTCTTTTTTTCACCTTGGGTTGAGAATTTGCTGAGGTTTGCGGGTTCCTTGGAGACCCTTTTAGAAAAGACTACACGATGGGGGGTGAGACTTTCACAGAATAGCTTCTTCAAATCTGGCGTGGCCCAGACCTGGCCCAAGATGCTCTTGCTGCTCTGCTAATCGCCTGCATCAGCAAAAAGACAAAGGGAACTCAACAATTATTAGATTTAAAGGTTGGCTGCAGTGAATAGGGAAGTCCAAATGAAGTCATTGTACGTTGATGGAGGGGTTGGGGGTTAGCTGAGGTTCAGCTCCAGAGCAATAAGGAACCCTGGAATAATTAACCAGAAACAGCTATTAATCTTGACCAATGACAGTGGCTGAAACAATGGGCACTGACCAATCATTGATAGTAACATCCACTCTAGGGACCTCGGCTCACAGCTGTGGGATCATCCCTGACATAGGGGAGGAGGGTCCTTGGTAGTTTAACCATAATGTATCAGCTTCATCAAGAACCGTGATGGATGAATTGTAGTTCAGCCAGTAAAGTGACTGAAAACAAACCTTCAAAATCAACAAAGCCAGTGGGTGAGACTGTCCTCCACCTCTTTTTTTGCTGACAATGCAATTTCCTTGTTTTGTAAAGCTGGCAATGATTCACAGAATTCACAAGAAAATAAGAGAAAGAAGAAATTAGCACCATGGGGACCAAACAGTCTGTATTCTGCATCCCCGTATTGAGTAAAAACGAGAAAACTGACCAAAAAAAAGCTTTTTGAACATCCTCAGTACGCCAATTTAATATTTGTGAGATGGCTTTATATTCAACTATTATGTTATCAATTTAGTAATTTCGTGAGTAGTGTTAGATTGTGGTACTAGCAGAATTCTGTCACATCTGACTCCGTGTAACTATATGGGGGGGGGGGGGGGGGGGGGGGGGGCACAGGGGAGCTGAGCAGAGCAACCTGGAGAGACTTGGGCCTACATTGGAAGCAGTTGAGGGGAGGTGTGGAGGATAGCGGGTGGTGGTACAGTATGTGGCAGATCCCTGGCACACACGCCAGCTCCACTTTCCACGCTGCTCACTCTCCTGACACTGGGCTCCCCTGGTGCCCCTGCCCTCCTCCCAGCACCTCTTTGTGTGCCCGCATAATCTCACAGCAAAGGAGGCGACGCAGGTGGTCCAATCCCAGCGAAGCCCCCCCCCCCCCCCACCATCTCTCCTTTTTCTCTCACCCTCTGCCTGTACTTGTCTCTCTACCCTGGCTGCCTTCATCCTCTCCCTCTTCAATCCCTGGCGTGGCGATACAAAGAGACACCTCCCTGGCAGAGATAAACCTATTTTAGAGATGCCGAGGGGGGAACCTGATGCTCCCTCCCGCCTCTCCTTCCCTTCATCTCTCTTGCTCTCACTCTTTCTCCCAGAGAGAACTGTGCTGTGGTGGGCTTCAAGCACCATTAGCGCCTCAGTGGTGTGTATATTCCTGTGTTTATGTGTGTTTGTCTTTCCCTGTGTTAGTGTGTGTGTGTGTGTGTGTGTGTGTGTGTGTGTGTGTGTGTGTGTGTGTGTGTGTGTGTGTGTGTGTGTGTGTGTTGAGGAATTTCAAAGAGTTCTGCCTCTATAGTTTACCAGTCAACCTAATCCATGGGGAACAGAGGAAGCAGGTTGGTAAAGGGACACTTTTAGTGTTTGAGGTTTCCATAAGTTAGTATAAATGTCACTCTTTCACCTGCAGGATGGTTTAAAGCAGAGGGTTCATGGAGGGTTCTTTACTGTTTTTCCCTCGCTGGTGTAGGATGGGTGGGGAAACTGTAATCTTTTTAAAATTGTTTTAAGAGGAAGAAAAGGATACATGATATTTTTTTTATCTCAAAAATAGTGTATCTTGGAGTGCAGATGGCCTAGTGGTTAAGGTCATGCTCCATATACGCGGGTGGCCCAGGTTTGAGTCTTACCTGTTGCTACTTTCCCACTCTCTCACCCTGTTTTCTCCTTTATCCACTGTCCTGTCCTCTCAAAAATAAAGGTATAAAAAAAACTAAAAAAGTGTATCTTTATGTCCCAAACTCACTGGGGATCAACAGGGATGAGGATTTTTTGATCACATGGTACACTAAAACTGATTTTGAAATAGCCTCTCTTCATGACCTACATGAAATGAGACTATTGGACTGATTATTTCTTCATGCTGAATCCTGTTCAGAACTTCACTGGTAAAGTTTGGCTGGTGGAACTAAGTCAGTAAGCAGGAAGATTTTTTTCTTCTTTAGATGATTTCTTGTTACATAATATTTTGGCCTAATAGCTGATAATGAAGCAGGATTGTATAAATATCCATTGGGGTATTGTTTTCAATGGTTAAGAGAACTAAATCGATATAAATAGGATCTAATGTTTAACTCAGCATGTGAATTCTTAGAGTTGATATATATTCTTATCATTTTAAAAAGCTAATTGAACATTTATTGGGCCACCAAAGCAAACATAATGACAATGAGACTGTGACAGGTAACATTACTTGGTAAATCTTGAACATCAGTTATTGTTACTTTAGAGGTAACTTGAAGTAGCATCAAATAAGTGGTGACAGTCACTTAGTTTCTGGGTACTTAGCCAAGGAATCAGAGGACTGCCGGTGGTCGAGTGACAAGTTTCAAAATTGGGCTGGTAGTCAGGGAGGTGCTATTGTGTTTCCTGGCACTGCTCTTGAGCAAAGCTCAGTCTGATCATAGCCCCCTCACGATGACATCTCTTCTTAAGGATAAAGTTTGTACACACACATGCATACACGCATATTGCAGCATGTTTACACCAGTCATAAAAAAAAAAAAAATCAATAGCAGTAATAAGAAGAATAGTTTTTATTTATTTTGTTCACTTCCATAACAAATGCCCGCTTTTGTAAGAGCCCCATTCAAACCAAAGTGGTGCTTGTGGGAAATGCAGTCCTAATCCCAGGAACTGCAGATTTTGTCCAGAGCCAGAATAAGAGGGATAAGAATAAAATCAGAATTTACAGAGTGGCCATTGTTAAAATATATTCAGTCAAATAAATAATCCAAAGCTAAACTTGACAATTATGGAAAATAATAAGATAAGCATTAGGTTTCAGGCAGATGGGATGTATATGAATATGAATATGAAGATGTATAAGAACAGTCTTTGTTTTGTCCTTCTACAATGCTTGTGTTCTACTTGTATCTTAGTCAGAAGTTCATACATGAGAATGCATGAAACCAACAGGAAAAAAGACACAAAAGACTGCTTGCTCTCTGTCATAAAGAGAGCCTGACATCATGTATGAAACACGTGCATTTCTTTCCTCTTGTACAATCACACCTTGAACTCAGCAGCAGAGGGAGGAAACAAGCTCCTCATCACTGCATGGAAACTAATTACCTGCATAAAAACACAAGGACAGTCTGTAGTCAGTCAGTGGGAAAACACTAACGTAGTTTTTATTTTGCTCTGACATCACTGTTATCACACTCACTGTGCCTTCAAACAAATCAGACATGGAAAATTGTCCGGTATTCCCCCTTGAGCACTCCCAATCATGGCATCAAAGGCATGACGCAAGGCCAGGACAAAATGGAAGCCATTATGGCTAATTAGCCGCTGCCCTTAAAAGCACAGGGACCTGCCTGCTGCTGGGGCTGCGAGTGTGTGTCAGAGCAAACGCCACTGACAGCTCCCACGCTACAGCAAGGAAGGGGGGGGGGGGGGGGGGGGGGGTTGAAAGGAGAAAGGCAAAAAGGAGAAAAAAATGAGGATGAGGGGGATTGTGAATGAGCTGAAAAGCAAGTATTCAATTTCTTTTTAAAATGTTCTGGGAAAATAATGGAGGAAGTGTGCAGGAGGATAGATGGAGGTTTGTGTGTGTAAGAGTGTTTGTGTGTGTGGCGCAGGTTGGGATGGGGGTCACTGGAAGATGGAGAAGGAAAAGATTGGGGTGGGGTTTGGGGCAAGCGTTGCACGTGATGAAAGGAGTTCCTTCTCTCCCTGCCAGGATTCACATGGGCATTCTTCAAGCCCAACCAAGCAGAACTCAGCAACACACACACACACACACACACACACACACACACACACACACACACACACACACACACACACACACACACACACGCAAACACGCACTCACGCAGCCACGCATGCACACACACACACCACCCACAACCACACATTCACTTCTGCCCCTCCTCATCCTCAACTTTATCACACACCTGAAGGCCTGCCTGTTGCTCTATTACCCAGCATGCAACCCCCTTCCTTCCACTCATCTGTCATCATTCTCCTATGGTTACAGCAACCCCAAACCCCACACACCCTCACCCATCCACCTTCAAACACACACACACACACACACACACACACACACACACACACACACACACACACACACACATGCACACACACACACACACGCACGCACGCACAGATAGGAGTAGATAAGGAGAGGATACACATGGTTACACATGCAAACACACACTATAAGTCCTGTACACCCCAGTTAAACACTGCATGGCTCCTGTATTTGCAGCCGTGTTTACCTTAGTCTGTGTGTGCAGGTATTAGGGAATCTTTCACAAAAAAAACCTTCAAGGTATTATCCAGCATTTCTGTAAACAATCTTTTCTTTCTGTGCATTTGAAAAGTTGTATGCACACCAGGCATCTTACTTGGACCAGGAATGAATTTTTCATGCCGATAATAATGATAAAGTTTATTCTAATCATGTCTTCTTTGAAACGCATGCCTGCTTTTCAACCACACACCAGCAAAGTCGATTGTTTATTCATTTCCTCCCAAGCACAGCCTCAAGATCTTCAGCAGCTCCACAAATACCAAGAACAACAGAAGACAAGGCCTCATCCTCCACCCACATATCCAATCTGTCCTTCCTAAACAAGCAGCGACAGATGATTTCCTTTGCACTGGGATCCTTAACCTCTTGTTCCCAGCCCCAAGGCTGCTGGTGGGAGACTCGAGGAGGGGTTAGAGGTCCGGCATCTTTTCACACATCTTTGGAGACATAAAGAGCAAACAAACCTCAGGGTCTTTATCACTGAAATCTAAACCGCACGGCTGATTTCATGTCTGTGGAAGAGGCTGGGGGGACACAGCGATGACCACCTGTTCTCCGTATTTCCTCATGGTCGCTTTTGTCATGAGCTTTACATTCTTTCAAACCATTACAGGCCCAGGGCGAAACTTAAGCTTATGCCAATTTTTCCCTGGCTGCCTGTATGTGAGAACCTATACAGTCTCCTTTCAAAGGCCGCCTATGCATCTGTCTTCATGTGAGGGAAATTAAAACACGGAGAAAAGAGGTTATCTCTTAGGTTTCTATAGGTCTTATAGTTTCAGCATGAGTATCACGAGACTCTGCTGCTGAATGATATTGGGGAGAATTTTTTAAACAAAAGCATTGATTTACAGGGGGGTCTCTTTTGTTCAAGCCTATTGAAATAAACTGTGTCATGGAAGCATTTATTGAAGGACTTTGGGGGGCTTTAACAGGAGACAGTGAAAAGGGCTTCTCATACATACAGATTCCATCAACCAGCTATAAAACCAAGCGGAGAAGAGTCTCATTTATGGGGTAACGTGGTTACATTTTACTGCACGGTGGCATTGAGGCAGAGGAGGCAGAGAGGACGCCTCTTTTGTCCGCTGCACTGCTGCAGCAGACAATGATCGAGGCGTGTGGAGCGCAGGAATGTCCTTACTGTAGACACTCTCGGAAGTCGGGTTCAAGTGTGCGTCTGTCTGTCGTTTTGTCCTCGTGTCAGTGTGTGTCCATTTTTGTGACAGATAGGACTGTGGGAAAAGTGCCCTTACAAATGCTGTCTATTGTCTACCCTCCATGTATTTCATGGCGGTTCATTCCGCTGATAAGTGATGGAGAGAAGCGTAGATGAAGCAAATTCAATGCAGTGCAGCACTGACTCGCTTACATGAATCACCTCTGATTAGCCTCAAGCTGACTGAGATGTTGGGAAACTTACAAAAATCAGGACTCGCTGCACCGTTAGAACCAGTCTCTCACGTTCGTAAACCAGTGTCAGGCCTCACTGTCACTGTCGTCACATAGTCAGCAATAATGGACTCTGACTATTATTAATACAGGGCCTGAAGCACTCTCAGCCACATCCAAGGCCTTGCTATAAAATATGTTAATCAAATCGGACCCTCGGGGGCCCCTCAAAAGGAGCTTTAACACAAATTGAATATCACTGATGGCTCCGGAGGAAGGGTCGGTCTCAAAGGAGGGGAGGCTCTAACCCTGTTAGTCACACGGGTCGAGGCTCAATGATACCGCATATTTCCAGTCACTGTCAATTACTTTGATACCGTCTGTGGAGGGTCGCATGCAGCCGGCGCTTCGGGGAGAGAGAGAGAGAGAGAGAGAGGAGAAGAAAGAGAGCGCTCAGCAACTGGTGGCCAGATCTGTGGAGCACGTGGGAAAACCAGAGGTGTGTGTAACTGCGTGAAAAAAAGATTTTGTGGCCTGAGGAACAAATCGTCAGCCCCTGTCAAGGCAGGATGCCACACACTAATCACACTCATGCCTGCTGGTGGAGTTTAAGAGGAAGGCTTTAGATTTGGAAAAAAATGTACATCTGATTGAGCAAATCCATGACAGCTCAACCTCTTAGTGTTTTTAGTGGCAGGATGCACTGATACAGTCCTGGTATTGAGTATCGGTCCAATACAGACTCAAGAAGCTAGACTGGATATCAGCGGCAAAGGACCGATCCATTGGGCAGCCCAATAAAGCTCATCTATTCAACTACAGTTATAAAAGCCTGAAGTGGCCAAAACAAAATTTTCAATCTCATCCACACATGAAATTATATTCACTAGATTGTTAAATTAATACTGGTATCGTATCGGATCAAGATCAGTATCATCTTATTACCACAAAATTCTTGTCTTTCCAAAAGTATTTCTCTAAACCATGCATATTAACCACAGTATGAATGATGTCACTGGCATAAATGAAAAATGAAACTTTAACAGAGAAACATAACCCTAAATTTACAGCAACTTCTGCAATAACAACAGACTTTTGCATTAGAGGGAAAACATGCCAAACATTTTTGCCTGTAATGTGTAAATGTAGTGCACTCTCACTGAGTCTTTTAAGTTTCATGACTTGTCTTCACTTTCAGGGAGAGAAAAAAAAAAGTACTGAGTTTTTTTTGTTGTTTGTTTTTGACCACAAAACACAATACCTTCAGAAACCTGCCACTTATTCTCCTGACATTTCAGTTCCTCTGCACACTGTAGGTGGCTAGTATACAGCTTTAAGTTAATCACATTACTCATTCTTTCTCAGAAAAAAAAACAGTCTTTACATGAGCATGACAAGCTCACCCATTCCAACAAACACACGCAGGGCATTTGTCTCACTTATGATGCAAACCTGAGCTGAGATAACTGGTGGTCTGGTGGGAGTGTTTGAGAATACACTCCACAAAGGTAAAGTTGCTGAGACAATTGAGGTGGGAGGCATAGAACAAACACTTGTACTTAGAAGAACACACTCAGTACAGTATGAACCCACACTTTGGCTTTGTTAACGTGTTTGGAGGGCAGGCAGACAAGCAAAGACACATGCAAATACACTAAGTGACATGGACAAACTCTTTATTGTGCACACTCTCACACACACACCGCATGCTTTGTCTCTACAGCGTCTCGTGGTCGTATCTCTGAAGCCAGCTCCTCTGTGGCTCCCGCCACTGGCTCCAAAAAGGGAAAGAGGATTAACTGCTGGTCTACGTCACAGTTTAGACCTCCTTTGCAAGGACGGACCAGAGGAAGGTGGGATAATGCCATTTCATGTCTCTAAGCTCTGCCATGATGCAATGAACCTTCTCTATGAAACACTTGAGTGGGGAGTGAACAGAGACCAAACTAATGTTTAGTTAAAACTAAGGAAATACAGGAGGAACCAGGGCCAGGAGGATCTTTGGGTTGGATTTTAGGAGTTATACAAGTTTGTTGCTAAAAAAAATGTTTCAGTTCATGTTTTCAGAGTAGATTGAAAAAACATCCACTATTCTTTACCTGGATCCCACCTCACTTTTTGAACCTGAATTTTAGGTCTCTGGGGAGTTTCTTCGTGTGTTTTGTCAGCTGCATTGGCTTTTATTTTCGTAGTGGCCTCTTGAGAATCATGGATGTATGAGTGGGAACCCTTGTCACATGGCTGATCTGATCTCCAATTAATGTCATTCCTCCCTTCACACTGATAAAGAAAATTTCCAAAGGAAATAAAAGACATTTTATGTAAAACTTAAAGACGTCTGTCTTGTTAACGTTCAACAAATGTGACCAACCAAAATGAAAAGAGCACAAGGTATGTGTGAGGTCACACATCCCACAGGCAACTATCAATAACTGGATTCAGATGAGCAAAAATGCATGAAATATTGAGTGTTTCCAACTACAATGATGTGATGGCTTGATGTCTTTTAAGTATTAATGAAAATCAGTAAGTTTTTTATTGTTTAAGCTACTATGAAGAACTTGATTTTGTAATTTTAGCACCCCTTTTATAAAAAATAAACAACATAAAAAAGAACGTAACATTCTTTGACTATTTCTACTGCAATGCCTAGAAAGAAAATACCAAAGGAAACATACTTGATTGTAGATCATACGCTCTAAAAGGCTGTTGAGCCAACAGTCAAACACACCCTGACAAGTTTCTCAGCAGGATTTCTCATTTGCTCAGGAGTTTATTCTTTCAGAGCATATCAGTGTCATTTCCCAGACTGAGGTAAGAACCATTGATCCAGCGAACACAAGCACAACTGTTAAGACAGTTAGGATTTAATCCTTTAGTTTTGTGCACACTCACTCCTCCTCTGTATCCCATGATCTTGTATGTGTGTTTAGCCTTGAAGTTAATAATATATCACTAACACTACCTTGTCTGTACAACAATACCTAGTGTGTTGATTCACTGACATCAAACTCCATGATTCCATCCTCATTCCATGAGAGTAAAAAAAAAAAAGTGGACATCCAGACCTGTTTGATGTAGTCAAGGGTCAAAAATATGGTTTCTCTTTCCCTTCATCTCAGAGGGGCCCATGCCTCCGCCGAGGGGCCGTTAAAAACAGGAAAATAAAACCAGCCACGCGAGGGCAGAGCTCGTAGATCATGCAGCCAAACGGCATGTAAGTTGAGTATGTTAGGGGTGTGTTTCACTCTCCTGCTGCACTTCACAAGTCTCACTGGACCACCTTAATTGATCTCAGCCTCTCTTGCATGTGCAAAGAGACACGAAACCCCACACAAAAAGGATGATGTAGTGTGAAAGGAGTGGTTGGTAGTGGTTGGTTGAATACATCCATATTGAAGATAAACTCAGAGCAGATTCCTACTGTAACCTCTTCCCTTCTCATGCACACAGCAGCACAAAATATAGCTCTGTAAATCATCCCATCAATTTACTGTATGGAAACACACATGAGAGTTTCTAGCCAGATTCAGACTGTGTAGTGTTAGACACTGTATGCAGAGAGAAAGAGCATCATGGTAATACTGAAAAACACTGGATGAGCCTGACTTCTGACCTTTTTATGAAGACAGGAAGGAGACAAGACAAGTGTCCTGTTTAATCATTTTAGCAGCACTGGAGAGGTCCTGTATCGTGGTCAAGTAAAATAACAGACCTATATATTGTAGGATTATTTATTAATCGCTGTTTATGAGAGTGGGTTTTTGGGCATTGTTGTCTTTAGTGACAATCTGACAGGTAAAGAGAGAAAGAAAAGGTGTACATGGGGTGTGCACCTTGACCTCTAGACTAAACTGGTGCCACCTGAGAAAGATTTTGTATTGATACAATCCAAAATAATACTGAAAGTATTTTACTTGAATGATAAAAAAAAGTTACTTTTACAACACTACTTTTACTTTTTGCAAAATATATGTACTTTCTGGTCTTTAAATTATTAAAATAAGCCTGTAACATGAGATTCAACGCCTGTTTCAACCCCAGAAGATCTAACAATAAAAGACAGAAAAGATGAAACCTTGGTGTAGGAAACAGCACATATCACTCATGACAGACCTTATATGACAAAAATGATGAAAGACCTGTCAACATAAAAATCACATGAGAGTTCAACTAGACAACATCAAACAACACTGCAAATCTCAAATGTGTGATCTAATGTTCAACCCTGTGAGCACATAATGAACATTTTAGAGTAAAATGAGGCATGATATTTTCTTTGTGGCTTTGTTTTGTAATATTTTTTTCCCTTTTTGAGGAGGGTTCCCATAAATATTAGGGGCTCTGACCCCGAGGTTGGGAAACTTGGCGGAGAAGGTTTAAATCAAGAGGCTCAGAAGTGCTTCATGAAGTACCTCTTTGTCTGATATCAAAACCAACCAAACTGTCACCGTTGGCAGTTGTTTGGATGTTGGTGTGGTGGGAACTTGTTTGTCTGGTCTATTTGTTTGTTGTGATGGTCTCTAAAAGGGGGAGAAACCCTCCCACTCAATTGGCCTTGGGATGGAGAGTAGCTGGAGGACAGGTCACACAAAGGCGCAGTGTGACAGGGTCATCACTGTCACCGCCCAGAATTGGGGGGATGTGCCAACTCTGTAACTGACGGCTTGGTATGGTTGCCATGTCCTGCTCTTCTCAAGTCACCGAGCCCCCAACCCATCCACCAAATCACTCAACAACATGTTTACCAACCAAAACTGGGAGGATCGGCTATAGGGATGAAAAAAGACTGCTTCTAAAGGCTGGAGACTATAAAAGAAACAATCATCCAGCATCACAGGACCACCTTTGCTAGCGGTCTTGTTTTTGAGTGTGTGTGAGAGGCTGGGCCGGTGAGAAACACGCTGGATTTACATAGCAGCCTGCGACTTCAAACGAGGTGGCTGACATTTGAATGGGCTGGTGGTGGGAGCCTCTGGTGGGGTTTTTGTTGCCATGCAGGGAGAGCCAAGGAAAGTGGGCACACACACTACTGGGGATTTGTGTGTAGACAGCTTGTCCTGTTTACTGGGCCCACAGGTTACCATAGGAGCCCTGCATGGACTGAATGAGAGAATAACAAAACCAGAGTAAGGGAGCGATGGAGAGACTAAGCGATGAAAAATGGGGTACGCCGTAAAACATTAGTTAGGGTCTTAATAGGTATGATGCTTACAGAGGACAAAACATCACTGATGATGTGAGGAGATTAGGTCAGTGAGACCTACAGGTGATGTATTTTTGCAAGTATGTAAGCTGCCCTACCAAAGCACTGCTTTGGTACATTTTTTTCCTTAATGTGAATGACATGTCTTTCAGCATCAGATACCAAACCCATCATCAAAGACAAGTTTTTCTACTTACCTCAGTCAACTCAGAGTTTTCAGTATCTGATGCCTTTGTACTAAGAACTTTATTTTGTCTTAACACAGAGCTCTGTCATATCATATTTTTTTTTCATTTGACGCCCATACAAGAGACTTCCTCTTTGTCTCGATTTTGGCACCCCCTGTAGAGGAAGATGTACCTCTGATCTTTTTTTCTGCTCTTGTCCTGTACAGGTATCAGTACTCTAATTCCCCCCTAACAAATTAAACATCTCATCCTGGTGTTTTGTATCAGTTAAAGATCACTTATTGTTCCAAAATGTGAAAAGAGGATGTTTTAGTAGGACACTGTCATTGTCCTCATCTGACACCAAAATAAAAATGCAGAAATAATCTCTCCTATTGTTTATAGTTTTGGAATACTTCCCTAATTTTTAGACTTACTCAGATACATTTTCTTTTGCATCAGACATAAAGTGGTTGTCCTCTCATGCTTAATTAGTTAAGCTCAACATTTGGTTTCAATGCAGAGCAAAGATTACAAAAGATCTTAAAATATGTCAGCACAGCCACAGTCGAGCTTCCGATCTCGTCCAACTATAACAGTGTCAGCCTCCCGAGGAATAAATGTTAGTTCAGCACACAGAGGGAAAATCCCCTTTGCTCCTGACAGGGAACACCTGTCTCAGAGAGTGTGTTCTCTGGAATGAGTGTAATCCACTGGGACTGAGGGAGGGAAGCATGCGAGAGAGTGTGTGAACGTGTCTGTCTGTGTACATGATCTGCAAAAATACCTAGTCAGGGTCACACATGAGTCTAATGCAAACTTAAACTGGAGATCCAACTTTCCACCGTGCTGTGTGCTTGGGTCAGGATTCAAACGGCAAATACACACAGATTCACTTCCTCCCACACAGAGCCAACACTTCTCTCTCCTCCTCCCACAACTTTCCCTGCCTGGCTGACGTGCCATGCTGCCTGGCTCGGTGGCGGTTGCCCTGTCTATCAGTCTATTTCCAGGCTCAGGGCCCAGCGCCGAGGCAGGCAGGCAGGCAGTCAGTCAGGCGGTGTGGTGGAGGGCAGAGGGGTTGACGCGTGTGTCAGAGAGGCGCTCTCCCACATTCCCCCGGCGGTTGGCAGCAGGCCGGGCCTGTGGAGGGGGGTTCGCCTCTTTCTCACGACCTCTCAGGTTCCTGCGCTCATCTGGGAGCTATTCATTTCCTGCCAGAAAACAGCCTTCCCCTGCAACTGCAGGAGGAAGGGGGGGGGGGGGGGGGGGGGGGGGCAGCAAGGGGAGAGGAGTTTGGCTTCAAAATGAGTCCAGGGCTTGGTACAGCAAGCCCTGGGCTTAAATCATAAAGCTCTTGCTTGTCTGGGCGGCAATCAAAGACAGCCCCAGTGACGGGCTGAGAGAGAGAGAGGGTGAGAGACAGAGAGAGAAACCATAAGAGAGAAAAAGAAAGAGACGACCATATGGTAGCACTTAGGGAGCCAAGGAGGAAGCAGAGGGGCTTTTTTTCCCTCCTTTCGCTCCCTGCATGCATGCGGAGTGTGGGAAAAGTTAATGGACATGCATGGCAGCTAACCCCCTGGTCGTGTTGTGACATGTGTGCGGTCACTCCAGCAGCTCGGCCACTGCACTGGGTAATTGGAGAGGCTCATAAAGCTATTCTCTGGAGGGGAAAAGACCACTGAAGTTGTTTTGGGGGGAGCCGGTGAGGTGGGTTGGGAGGGCCCAGCAGCTGGGTGTTGTCCGGGTCACACCACGTGCCTCCCAGACGTCCCATGTCCAGCTGTGGCCTCGGGGCTCAGGGCAGGAAGCTCGACACTGGTCTGAGCACAGCTGGAATGCTGTGGGAACGTTTTTCATGTGTGTGTGCGCGCGCGTGTGTGTGTGTGTGTGAGAGAGACTATGAGTTTGTGTGGAGAAGCTCTGGCTCACAGGAGGCCGACTGTTACCCTGTGTGGTTGGCCTTTCCTTGAAACCCCCCTCTCCACATTTACCCCTCCACTACCTCACCCATCGTGCCCTTTGGCCAGGCATGTCCTCACCCAGCACCCTGCACAAACACACACACACACACACACCAAATCTGCACGCACAGGCACGAGCACACACATGGCTTCAATCAAACAGGGAAGCATGGCCCCCCGTAAAAAGGTGTGATGGAAATTCAAAATGATGGCACTTATCCACACTTTGTGCCTCTTAGCATACTGATAATTGCAAACACCTGCACCCCCTCCTCTCCACACATACACCCCCTTCAAAGACAGGGCCACACTCAGATAGCTGGAGGGGGCACACACACCTGGGCAGAGCCAAGCAGAGCACTACCACATGGCTCAGCGGTGAGGTGTTTAATGTGTCCTGCTGCTGTCGACCCCCCCTGGCATGAAGGAACTCCCTCAGCTCTGATTTAAGGTGCAGCCTGAGACTTCCCTGTGCTCTGTTGCATCAAGAAATGCATACTGTTAGCCAAGCTGAATCTCAGTGACAAGCAGAAATCTTCCTAATGATGATTTCTAAGCCTGTTCCTTGTAGTCTGATCACTTCAAATGTGGGCTGGGCTAAAGGTAATGAGAAATCTTTCCTTTAAAACTTCTCTTTGGAGGAAGAGACAACTGACAAATCTGCACAGAAGAGGAGTTATTTAGCTTTATGACCAAACTACATCGGAACAAAACACGCAGACAAAACATATGGATAGCAAAAGTTTGATCACAGCCTGACAAGATAATTCTCTCACTCATGGAAACAAACGGATGCCTCTCCAAAAATTAATTACAAAAAGCAAACAAACAAACATTTTCTTTGATTTATACAGTGATGACCAGTATTTCAAAAATCATCTGTTCAAAGATAAAGTGGTGAAGCTTTTTCATTTCCAAAGCTCACCTATAACAGCGTTTATGCAACACTCATTGATCTCTCAAACACCAATCACATTGCAATGCATTCCTGCGCTGCTAGATGGCGTACGTGACCTCTGTAAAGTGCCAGTTTCCAGCAGGAAGAGTAACAGCTGGACATCCTAACAGCACTGGAAACTCTCGCTTTTTAAGATTTAGGATGCAGTTATCGCCTCCTGACTGATTCATATTTGTAGAATATCACTTAAAATTAGCACAGATATTAAGAACAGTCTGTCCCAGCGTCACGCTGGGACAGACTGTACATGTAGATACATAAATACAGCGATACTTAAGCAGGACGCATAGGTCTTAATAAACTTCACACTTATCTAAAAACGACTGAACCATGAAAACGGCTGTTTAGAGGACTACCTGATCCAATATAAAAAGGTTTATAACAGTAGAAAACTTGTTTGCTTAAAACGCGAGAGTAAGTTTTGTACACAATTCTGTCACATACTTGATCAATACTCAATTTTTTTTGCCATCACGCGTTGATTTTACGTGAAGATGCTCGTGAGCTGAATCTTTCCTTACTCAAACTTTGACACGCGTTCAACTGTCCGCATTATAAAGTTTGAGAGTGATAAGAATGCAAGCAGGTGCAAATGCGTAACTTCGGCTGTATGACGCACTATTAGGAGGATGCGATGACTTTCCAACAAAGCACACATGAACAACTGAGTGTTTTTTAATATCTTTACAAATTTATTCGTCTTCCAAAACGAAGAACATCATAAGAGCATTGAACATATCTTTGGCATCACACAGTAAAAAAAGACAACTCAAACATATAAAAAAGCAGTGAACGGACTTCCACAATACAGATTTCATTTCAATATGAACTTTACTCCCTTGTTAGCTGTACAAATATAGTGCATACTCTCTCCATTTTACAAGAAAAAAAAACAATTTCAAAAACAACTTTCTAACATTAAACAAAGAGAGAACTATTAAGTGTCATTTTAAAGTCTTTATGGTCCTTTTTCCACTGTTCACCAAGGTCTCCACACTGAGTCCGAGTTGCCTGATGGGGCTCCGGGAGAAACCGCAGCCGGTACAGGCACCGACGTGCTGACGTTGTTGGCATACACGGGGATAACTGGGCCGTTTGGCGCAAATGCAGCGTTGGGTATGAGGAATGCAAACTGTCCGTCTGTGGCAGGCACAATTTGAAATCCGCCGTACACTTTGGTGGCATCTGAAGGTAAACTAGCCGGCGAGGAGCCCCCTTTACAGGACACTGCGTTCATAGGCAAAACCTGCGGGGACGAGCTGGGAATCTGCACCATGGACTGGCCGAAGGAAGGATGGGTCGGTCCGGCGCTGGATGGCAGCTGGTGTTGGTGCTGATGCTGGCTGGGGTAGTTCATAGCGTTGATCTGGGTCACGCAGTTAGCCAAGTGTCCGAGGAGCCGTGTCCTCACCTCGGTGTTGACACCTTCGCAGGTGGACAAAAACCGGGTGACTTCATTCATGCACTCGCTGAAACCGGCACGGTATTTCCCCAGAACAGTGGGATCAGTGTTAAGAGCAGCTGCGGACAGAACAGAGAGATATACGTAAGTCGGGGTATTATATCATAACATAATATATTAAAACTGTAATGTATGGACAGTCTGTACACAGGAGTGTTACCCTGCAACGGGTATGCTCCCAAACGCAGAGACATGGAACAGATTAGTCCGGGAAATTAGACTTACCGGTCATCTGAGCCCTCTGGAGGTTCCGCAGATGCTTCACCGTCATCTCCAGGATGTCCGCCTTCTCAAGTTTAGAGTGTCTGGAGCTCTGAGGGGACGGAAAACACACATGGTTAGGATTACGAGCTCACTTTCCCTCTGTTTGACAGGAACACTTCTAAAATCTATTAATAACCAGGAAACTGTGTGAGTACTTACATCTTTTTTGAGTGCATCCAGGATGAGAGTTTTCAGTTGCCCGAGGCTCTCGTTGATTCTAGCTCTTCTCCTCTTTTCCATAATGGGCTTGGATGACTAAAAACATAAATAAAAAAGACATTAGCTGTTTAATTTATCCGTCTTGTTTGGTGTGTAAAACTGAAATTTCTCGCTTTGGTGCAAAGTGAGAGCAAATAGAAGCTCTGGGCTTTTCAATGAAAGATAACACTGGCAGGAGAATGCTTTTAGATCAGTGATTTATACCAACCTTTCGGTGCTCTGAGGCTGTCTTGGGTTTATCGGGAGTCGTGTTCATGCTTGCCGGAGTGGCAGCGACCGGGGAGGATGAGGTTTTTTCCATCATATCGGCAGGCATCTTTTTATCGGAAATATCCAACAAAAGCATAAAATTACGATCCAATGCTGAGAGGGTAAATGTTGTTTCGAGAACTCCTTCTCAAAAAATCCTGAGATGTGTGTTAAATCCGTGAGAGCGATGCGCAGCAGCAGTTATCGGCAGCGGATGCAGACTCTCTCTGTTGGGCTCTCCGCGTGTGGCTTGTATTTATATCTCGCACTGCACGCGAACGGCTCGTGTGAAACTTCCCAAACTTTCTTTCCCACAGTAACTTCCCACCAATCAGGGCGAGGGACACGCGGCCCGAGGGAGGACGGCTCGTGGTCGGCGCCCTCCCATTGGTTGTTTGGCCGCTTGAGCTGGCGGCCAATGGCGCGAGGCCCGGGTTCAGGGCACAGCCGGGGAAACTGCCTTCAGTCTTCAATCATCGTACCGTTTACATATTAACAGTGGAGCCGCTGACTGGGCACCAAGACCGGGAGCGGGCAGTGGACTTTTTATCTACCAGGCAACAGATAACAGCGTTAAAAAAAACAATTTAAAGTTAAACAGTTAGGCATTTTCATGATGAAAATGCATTATGCTCCTAACTTTAATAAAAGGCTAATACTGATACTGACGATGATATGGCTTGTATAATCAAAAGTTACTTTCTACTAGCAAAAATGACAGTCAAGTTCAGGTGACCACCATCAGTTGGCTATTTCTTGTATTTAAATAAATAAATAAATCTATATGAAATTAAGAACCACTATTGTGAATTAAAGTGTTTTCTGGCAACAAAAAAAAGGGATTTTTGATCAAATGTTGTGGGGACAAATGGGGAAGCCGTTTAGTTTTCTTCTCCAACAATCATGAGGAAAACATGAGACCGTAGCTTTTTGTAATGAAGTTAGAGGAAGACCGTCTCATAACACAGGACCACATACAAGATGAACTAACCCAAAACGCACTCAGTGTCCCTAAAGAAACGTTTTCTTAGCCTGAACTTTAGGAGAAGGAGTCAGATTCAACTCGCAGTCTCCCTTTACATGTCATTTACTACTGTAGTTCCCCAATTCTGTGGTACAAATGTTGGCATTTAACCATCTACCGGTGTTGTGAATGTGGAGCACGTGCCAGGATGTTTTATGAGGTGGTTGGAGGTTTGGCCGCCGGGCTGCCGGGGGGCCGCCGGGCCAGGGAGGAGGCTGGAGGGGTGAGGAGAGGAGAGAGGAGGGGAGGGTGCGTGGCGGCGGCGGTGGTTTACATTAGAGGGGAAGGTAAATAGCAGCTGCTGTTTTAAAAGCCTGGGAAAACCACGCCCACAGAGAGAGCTGGATCGGGCTCCCTTATCGGAATGTGAGCCAGAGCAGAGATATTTCTGAGCCCAGAGAGCTCACACGATCAGACCGATGCCTCCTCCTCCTTGTTCTCCTTCTCCTCCTCCACCTCCTCACAGACTGCCCCCCCACCCCCCCACTCCAGCGTTCAAGGTTTTTTTTTCCTTTTTAGATTTCAGGTCATAATTTCATTTCCTTATCTTTATTGCAGCTGGAGAGACGAGCAGTAAAGACGGACATAAATAGGGGTTATAACTTAGTCTTAGAAGTTTATTGGAGGACTATACATTTAAGGCTGTGCGACTTTACTTACATACAGGGAAGTTAATTTAAATCTGCCCTGTATGAAGCATGCTACAGAGTAGGTTTAAAATTTGATGAGGCATATGGTGCATGGACTGCTTCCTGAGTGAGTCAAAAGTTATAACACAAAGAGGTAAACACTAGAGTTGATTAATTAACCTCTTATAGCTTATTTACAACTTGTGTGTAATCCTGTTACAGTTTGCTGAAGAGTTACAAAAGCAACATTTTTGTGTGTATAGAATTACTTTCGATACTGCACAAAACTAAATTAACTGGAATATGCGCAGTTATGAATGTTTTAGTAAACACAAGACATGTTGAGAAGAGTAGCAACCAGAAAAGAAATAAAAGAAGCAACGCTTTATGTATTTTCACTGCTTTTTGGAGCCCCTGCATGGCTCTCCGCTGAGCGCGCACACCTCCAGCTGCTGCAGAGACCGCGACACGTGGCGCGCAGGCGACCAGAGGAAGGCGCTCCTCTCGCCGGCTTGCCGCCTGGATCTGCGGGGCGTCGCCGGCGGCTGGCCGCAAGATCGTGAATTTGATAGGCACCGCGAAGCGGCAGCACGGGGGATCCGAGTCCCAAGCTGAGCACGGGAAAGGCGCAGATATGGGTTTTAGGTTCTCTCGAATTGTACACTTGAGCATGCAGCCGTAAATTATAATGTTTGAGAACTATATATGACATCACCGCCAGCAGCATGCAGACACGTATGAATTATGGGACGGCAACGTTTTCATGTCACTCCAGACATTTTACTTTCACACGCTTCAAAGCAGTTGTTTATTTATATGCCACGGGTTTTGGAACAACTCCTAAAACTAAGACACAACTAAGAGAAACAACTATTTTGATTGAAGAAAAAGTTCAAAAGTTTCGCACCCCTCCAGCTTCTCTTTCAGAATGACAAACTGTCATGTGAAGACATCAGAGAAAGCTCACACGTGTCTTGTGTGTAATTGCAATCTTGCTTTTGGCAGGAGGAAAGGCTGGTCTGAACAAGCGCCCAAACCCGCTTTAATCTTGAATATCCTTCATGCGCAACAATGCCGCCTCTGTCAAACACATCGCTAACATGTCTCATTGTTGTGAGCTGCACACCTGACTCATTTTCCCCGCACAATGCCACTGACAGAGTTCCAAAACAAACGCATTGATGTGAGGCAGACAGAGTTTTGAAACGCGCTCCGCTTCAGTGGCTTTCTCACGCTCACGTTGCAAGAGGTCTCCGGTGGTGGACTGAGTCACACAGCTTTGGGTCTGTCGCTCCTTTTATTCCCCCTTGCAAGTCAGACATGTTACTGGCTACATTAACTCCCCAGAGTGTTACCTGTTGCTATGCCTTAAGAAATGTGTGGGAAAGAGGCTAACAGAGCTCTCTGTTGTAGACGCATTTAATCACATGTTGTGTAGAGATAGTTTACAGATCAGAGGGTCATGTCAGTACAAACAAGCATGACTATTTTACTCCTTTTTAAGTGGAACACCTGGCCCTTGAAGTCTCTAAATTCCCACACTTTTTTTCCACCTGTGACCCCCTACCGTCTGCTGTCACCTTCACCAGACTTCATCCCTCTTGATCTTACCCGCTCTTCAGTTTTATCTTTTTTTTATCATCCCTTCCCTCTTTTATCCCACTCTTCCTCTTTTCTCATTTCACCGCTCCCATTTTTTTCCACCAGGATCTCATATCTTTATTGAGCCCTCTCAGCCATGGACCTCTGCTCACAGCAATAATGCAGCAATAATGCAATTAGGCAGGAAGATTGTAGAGGCTAAAGTGTGTGAAAGTGTGAGATATTGCACTCACCAAACATTGTGGCCTGCTGTCACCCACTGCCCAATGCCCATGCCTTAATGTGTAAGCTATTGTTGAGCAAAGCTGCTGCCAACAGACACTCTTGGTGCCACAAGGGTGACAAGGATGTGTGTTTGTGTGTGCTTAAATGCCTATACTGGCATTTAAGCTTTATTACTGGCTGGCAAACAGGATGGGAAGTAATCAGGCAGTCGGACAGGCTGTATCAGGGCCAGCCTGGAGGTGTCATGTGGCTGCTGCTGCTGCCAAACTGAGGGTGGCACTGTGTTGATGCAGACCTACTGTCCTAAGAGGCTGACACACAGTTGTTGAGTGGCTTGACTTGTCCAAGAGTTCGCACTGTGATTAGCATCCTGGACAAGTCACCTGATTTTTTTTTTTTTTTTTTGCGCTACAGAGCACAGTGGTGAATGTGGGCACAGATATTGCTCAGAAATCAATGAGGTCTGAAATAAAAAGGTGTAAAAATCTAATTTCAACAAGCAGAAAGTTTCACTTCTCAATAACTTTGACTTGGAAGCTGTACTTTTGCTGTTAGCAAAAATGATGAAAAAGCTTTGGTATTATCTTCGGAGTTTATTCTTGTCTCTAAAATGGTAAAACAACTAAAAAGTATTAGACATGGAACTTAGATGTCTTAAATTGTTTTTGTCAAGCAGCTCCACTCAGATTTTCTTCATCCCTTGTAAGTATGTACTGCGCAGACTCTGGCTGCACAATGGCAGCGCCTGTGACGGGGTATTTTTTGGCTTCAAAACCGTACAAGGGTGAAAGGTGGCGCTGCACTGTTGGTTCCATATACAGTCTGTGGTGTAACCTCATGTTGAAAATGAAGCCAGTGCTGCTCACCTCAGTTCCACCTTTGTGCTTTTGCCATGGCTAATTAAAAGTTAGGTTGAGTAAGCATTTCATTTGAACTTTTTTCATTAGGCTTCAAAATCAACACTCCAGAAATCAATGAATGGCAGCTGACCTTATCTGACCTTATGTTCATTCTGTTTCGCTAAACTGCTTGTTATAGTCGTCTTAAGCTGCCAAGGTTCACCATATTTGTTTAAGCCTCTATATCATGTTTCCAATGATCAGAGCTCAAGTAACCTGCATGATAAATATAAAAACTGAGTTCAGGGAACAGCCACTCTGGGTACAGCTGTCTGTTAACCTGCCTTTAAAAAGAGAGGAAGAGCAAATGAGAATGATATGAAATAATTAAATTAAAAAAAACTTTGTAAATGATTGTTAAGGTTGACAATGAATCAAAATGAGGTTCTTGTGTTCACAGAATGTGCTGAGTTTCACATTATTAAGCCACACACTAGAAACTGCAAAGACACCCTTTTCATGCACCCCAGCATTAAATCAATCATCATTCTGACCTTAAAAAATACCCTACTCTAATAAAAACATGTAACCCTGGCAAAATACCACTACCTTCTTTTGACTGCGAGAACAACAAACTGTATCTACAATAAAAACACTTTCTAGCAGCTTTAGCACCACCCACCATTTCAGAATAGTGTGACCCATCACCTGAGCAGCTCTGTATGTGAGTGCAGGGTTACAGCAAACAGAGGGTTGTGCGAAAGCGATAAGCTCCATCAACTTCCAGAAAGCGCTGAATGATAGCAGAGCGAGTTGTTACCGATTTTGGAGTGTGCGAGAAAGAGAGGAGGGGGAGTAAGAGTAGCAGAGAGTGAAAGTGTTTGTGTGTGTGTGTGTGTTTGCGACTGAGCACACACATCGTTCCAGCGTGGCATGAATGTGTGTTATTAGTGGGAGTGGAGTAGGACCTGTGCTCAGCTGCTGTTAGCGAGGCCAGCCAAGGCTTGGAGAGCAGGATCAAAGCAGGGACAAAGAGAGAGAAGGAGAACTGACAGATCCTCCGAGCAGAGAGAGAACAGAAGGAGGAGAGAGAGCGGAGGAGATGAGGGGGGTTTGGAGGCTCTCCAGATACAGCCGCACACATCGCTTACCTCCCCTCACACACACACACAATCGAGGTGCCTGGAGCAGCCTGGGAGCAAGGAAAACAATAAGTACAGTGGATGTACTCATGCTTTCTTTTCCTCACACACACATACACACAGAAAGATCAGCACGGGTCACTGTAAGCCTTGCAGACACAGGCACTGGGGTCCATTTTGGCTGGCTAAAACAGAGAGAGAAATGTTTTAAGGCCTCAGAGCAGGGCTGTAGACCAGAGCCTTCTCCCCAGGCGGTTGCCACTGCCTCTCTCCACTTCTCTCCTCCACTTCAGAGACCAAGACGCTCGCGCTTCCTTTAGGGGTCTCTCTCTCTCCTTTGCTCCGCTTCCCTCTTGCTTATCCTGCCTCCCTGATAGCTTCCATCATCCACATCACTCCACCTCCTCCTCCTCCTTCTTCTTCTCTTTTCCTTCCTTCCCTCCATCCGACCCGCTCTCCTTTTTTCTCTGATGCCTCCTGGAGCAGACCGGCACTGTTTTGCATGTGTGGGGGAGGTTGGTGTAGCGCTGAGAGGTCAGAGGTCACGGTGAGTCAAACCCAGCAGCACTGGAGAGGAAGCGGTTGGGGAGAGGACCAGCGAGTTGGCCTGGGTCTCCTGGTTAGCATGCCTGAGGCTGGAGCGAATTGGGAATACGGCTGCTTTTGCTGCTGCTGCTGGTGGAGGTGGTGGTGGTGGTGCGGGTGGAGAGTGAGGGCCATCATGCAAATTCAGTGTAACCACCATTAACTGGATAGTCAACTGTAGACATCTGTATTCAGAGCTTAAACTGTTACAGATTAAAAACAGCTTGGCATCAGATTTACATTTACATGTAGTTTAACATTTTGTACCTGGATTTACTTAGCTATCTCTTGGTTGTAGGGCTATTACTAAATATGTAAGAATAACTACGGATTTCCTGGTAACTTCCCAGAGAGGAATCACGAGCCAAGTGAGGCTGATCTTCAGAAAATGGTGTCTATACACAAGGCTTTTCCAGTTCTCTGTGAACACACACAGACAAACAAAACACACTGGAAACATAATTTTCCTTATTGATCCATTTCACAAGCCTGCACCTACATTTTTCTATTCATTAACCATCAGGTCCACATAAAAATGAGAGAAGGAGAATCACTGAGTGTCACTTGTTTACTCTCAATGTGCACTGGGACATTTGAATTACAGGTGCATGAAGCCTCCCCGTTTCCTCTTGAGGAGGCCGTTTGTTGACTGTAGATAAGAAGGCCGGCCTTTGAAGAGGCGCACACACACACTCACACACTCACACACAGCTCCCTTAACTGACAGCTTGAGCCTGTGAATCATTATCTCTAATAGGCCTAGTTTAGTGTAAACAAACACTCGCCGGATATCGATGCAGATCTTTCCCATGCAGTCACTGATCAGCATCGTCATCACCTCACACAAAAATTCTGGGTTTATTTACCTTTGCATGGAGGTTATGAGTTTAAATTCCCTGGCAGGGAATGAAGAGGTGAAAAGTTATCGCACCAATGATTAAACGGATTTGTCTTCACAAATAGTTGTTTCAGTTTAAAGTGTTGGAGCTTTTTAAAGACTGCTGCACTGACCGTATATCAGTTTTACATCTCAACGTTAGGAGGATGTAAAGGTATATGAATGTTTTGGAATGTGGAAGAATACAGGTAGCCTAACTTTTTCAAAAAGTCTGTGTGCATTTAAAAACACACAAATCAAAATATAAATAGGGTTTCTGTCCGTAGAGACCATTTGTTAGATAGATCCTTGAGCAAGGTTCTGAACTCCTCCTGGTTATAGCCTTCTTTACAATAGCTGCTCCTGACTTTTGACCTTCCTGGTAGAAAAATGCTCATTGTAGATTCACTGGGGTATTACATTATTATCACTCTAACCTGATCATAACTAATGACCAGGGGGATAATTCATCAAATCACTGAGTTTGGTTCCTGTGCTAACCTGGCAGAGGGCAGAGTTGTCTGCTTGGAGGCCCAAGAGTCCGTCTTTCTATTCCTACCTGGGCCAAGGCCAACCTTATCAGACATGAGGGCCCCGAGGATTACCCGCCCCCCCTCTCCCAAGAGCATTAGCCTCCCTCCTGGAGAAAAAGGGCAGCCATCTCTCCCTCCTCTCTTCCACCTCAAGCCCTCTTCTCCCCCCTTCGGCCCTCAGCACTCCACCTTTCCCGTGGGAGTTTGCAAAGCCAGGATAACCTTGAGACCTCAGTTGGTTTGCTGCCAGAAACATTAAAGAAATTCCCTCCTTCCCTCCTTTTTCTCTCTAACCTCACCTCTCCTGTACACCCCTAGCCCACTCACCCCCCATGCCCCCACTTCCAGCCTTCCTCCTGATCACCGGGACATGGCTCCCCCCTCTCTCCTCCTCCCCTTCATTTTTAGGCCCTTTTTGCCTTCTCAGCCTCCTCTGATTGTGACTAAGATTAGCCCTTTTTCTCTCTCTCCCTCCCTCATTTCCTCCTTTCTCATCTTCGACAGGACAGAGGGTGGGGGCTCGAATGAAGTAAAAGAAGGGGCTGTTCACATAATCTCAGACGTAGTTCAGTATTATCTGCAGATTGTCGAGCTGCCAATTTCAATTTAGCCGGCGCTGTTATCAGGCCAAAAATAAGCGCCTCATTTGAAAGGTGGAAATCAAACTGTCCCGACAAGAGGGATGACTGACGTTGATTGCAAACTAACTGTTTTGGTGGCAGCCTGCACTTTGTGTGGCTTTTGTCTCTAGCCTCTCGCTCCCCCTCCTTTGCCTCTCTTGCTATTCTCTCTGTCGGCTTCACGGCTGTCATATTCCTTTAGTGCTGGAAAGGTCAAGTGCTGCTTGCTGCCTGTGAGATCTAAGGGAGCTCAGGGATATTTAGCCCCCCCCCTTCCCACCACCTTGCTTTGTGGCAACAATGCTCCTCGCTGTGAGCTCCCCTGCACAGACAGCGGCTGGCTGCAGCAGCAGCAACGGTAGCGGGCAGGCCGGGTAGCAGAGGAATGTGTTTATCCCCTGTAGTTAGCTCCCTCCTTTCAAGTTCCTCGCTCCTTCAAGTTGAACTGTTTTCAGCGCCTCACAGAAAAGGGGCCCCGTGCAGGACGGCAGCTGGGATCAGTTCACAATGTTTATGGTCAAGAGAAATGATAAGTAATGAAGACGAGAGGGAGGAAGAGAGAGGAAGAACATCAAAGGATAAGTAATGATTTACATCTTGTCCAAGTTGGACTACTTTTTCACTCAGTGTTCTTAACTCTATTCTGGTAATGTAACAGTAGATCGCCTTCAGACATGGTGTGTTTTTATCAAAGAGGTCAGAAACAAGGCTTTTATGCAGCCCTCAGATTCTGACAAGGAAATGAAAAGAGTTTACAAACAGCGAGGCAGCCTTTGTGATGGTTTCCCATGACATCACTCCTGACGGGGCCTCAAGGGGCTGTGAAGAGAACACTCTCTACAGGAGACACACAAACACGCACACAGGTATGACCTCGTCACCACCACATTCCTGGTTTCACCTTGCAGCCCCCATTCTCACCAAGTCTCCCCCTCTGGGTTGCTTTAACACCCTATCTACCTTCTCCCCATCTTACCCAAACAGCCACACCCATCCCAGGCTTCATTGTTCAATGTGAGAGAGCTTCATCTTTCAACAAGATGACCTCACCGCCGTAAGATCGCAGGCCTGCTGGCAACCACTTTGAGTCTCACACTGGTTTCAGCAATCAGTTTCTCTTCTCCTCCCACTCAAGTGTGCATGAACTCACCACTGGGCAAAGGATTATGGGAGAGGCCATTGACATGTGTGTGGTTGCTGGAGTCAAGTGTTGGCAGTTGCGGTGTTAATTTCAGTGATTTAAAAGGTCTGGCGTGTTCACCACATATACTCTGAGGGTCATTAAAAGGTGCTGCTTTTTTCATAGAATGGGCCTGGGATGAAAGCAGCGATACCTCATGTAATATTTGATCAATAGAGCCAATCTTTTCAAGCTTTGTCTGCACATCTACTTCACTTATCCACTCAACTAAATCCATATTGGATAACAAATTCTGTACAAGCCACCTTAATGCACCACATACTGGCTCCATCAAAAAATTTTTTTTGAGAGGCTGATAGCATCTTGTTGGTGTTCCCAAAGGCACAGCAACTCTGAAAGAATGTCTTAATTTACTTTTCTCTTAAAACACTTCTGCATCTTCATAAAGTTTAGCAGGAAAACAAAAGAATACAGCATGGGTGGACAAATCAGTACTGTAAATATTATCATCCTGACTCACGTGAGGACTTATGGTCTTAGTCCTCACGAGTCATGACAATATTTCATACCTATTAGTCAAAACTTTTTCTCTCTTTGAACAAATTAATTAACCAATCTGAAACTGATATCAAGTTTGACTGAATGCTTCAATCGAATACATTTTACTCTGAACACTTTCACTTGTGTAATATCTGGATTCCTTTCCTCAGATGGACAATTTCACCTTCTTCCCAATAGATGACGACAGCAGAATATGTTGTGAATAGAAGTTAACAAATGCAAGAGCCGTTTTCAAAACCAAAAAGAAGAAAGGCACAAAACGCTTCTCACCTTTTAAAGCTGAGAAGAGACTAAAAGTGGAGGATGCGCTCAAGTCTGTGGAAAGAGTTGTGCTCACCAATAGGAGCACATTTTAGGCTCACGAGTTCTACATAATAATTATTGCCCATGTTATGGACAACAAGTGGAGAATGTATTCATATGGATTACTTACAGGCCAGAAATTAATGTGATGCATGAGCCTTACACTGGTGGTCATCCGCCAGTCGAAGCTCAACTCAACTCAGACTTTATTTATAGAGCACGTTTAAACAACCGCAGTTGGCTAGAGTGCTGTACAAACAAAAAGCGACACATAAGGCTAAAATGTCCATATACATAAACATATATCTGTATATACATTAAAATTCACTACAATACATTAAAATACAAACGCATATATATAAAACTAAATTGAAACTTAATAAAACATGCTCAAAATGTCCACTCAGCTTTGATTAAAAGCCAGGGAAAAGAACTAAGACTTTAAGAATGTTTTGAAAACCTCAACCGAGCTGGCAGAGCAGATATTCTTGGGCAGGCTGTTCTAAAGGCCCGGTCACCTTTAGTTTTTAATCTGGTGTTTGGGGTCACCAGTAGCACCTGGCTTAATGATCTCAGTGTCCTGGCCAGGACAAGGAGCTTGAGAAGCTCAGTCAGGTACAGAGGAGCTAGGGCATTAACAGCTTAAAAAACAAGCAATAAAATTTTAAAATCTATACTAAACACAACTAGAAGCCAGTGCGGGGAAGCTAAAATGGGGAATATGTGCTCACGCTTGTTATTTTTCTGTGAGAACATGGCAGCAGCATTCTGCACCAGTTGCAGGCGGTGCAGGAGTGACTGGTCAAGGCCCGAATAGAGAGCATTGCAGTAATCCAGTTTCGAATTAATAGCAGCATGGAT
Organism: Labroides dimidiatus; assembly: GCA_030710495.1. Taxonomy (NCBI): domain Eukaryota; kingdom Metazoa; phylum Chordata; class Actinopteri; order Labriformes; family Labridae; genus Labroides; species Labroides dimidiatus. Next base: position 14,058,586 of record CM061146.1, read on the forward strand.
CACTATCTCCAGTTGTTTAGGTGGAAGGTACCCCTGACTTTAGATATTTCCTTAGGTAGTAAAAACTACTTAAAAACACTTGTGTTTGGGCGATTGTTTTTCTTTTGTTGGAACAATGCTTCTTGGCAATGAACCTTATACTATTGAAAAGCCCATTATTTTCCTATTAATTGGTGCCTCATTTGTAAGGAGCAGCAGAGCTAAATATTTGGGTTTCACCCATGAAAAAATTGTCAGATTTCCTCTGCCACTGCCAAACTGTTAAAAAATAATCTACCAAACA